>JAQQSO010005586.1:0-11924 GCA_028658305.1 Pachyuromys duprasi
ACAAAAGCCTATATGCCACAAAATTTGAAAATCTAAATGAAATGGACAATTCTCTTGATTCAACCTACCTAAATTAAGTCAAGATCAGGTAGAAAAACTGAATAAACCTATATCCCCCAAGGAAATAGAAGCAGTCATCAACAGTCTCCCTTACAAAAAAAGCCCTAGGCCAGATGGATTCAGTGCAGAATTCTACCAGAACCTCAAAGAAGTGCTAAGTCCAATTCTCTCTAATCTATTCTACAAAATAGAAACAGAAGGAACATTACCAAACTCATTCTATGAAACCACAGTCACCTTGATATCTAAACCACACAAAGACCCAACAAAAAAAGAGAACTTCCGACCTATCTCTCTTATGAACATTGATGCAAAAATACTCAATAAACTACTTGCAAACCGAATCCAAGAACACATAAAAGATATCATATATCATGACCAAGTAGGCTTTATCCCAGGCATGCAGGGGTGGTTCAATACACAGAAATCCATCAATGTGATCTACCATATAAACAAACTGAAGGAGAAAAACCACATGATCATCTCCCCAGATGCCGAAAAAGCATTCGACAAAGTCCAACATCCATTCATTTTTAAAGTCTTGGAGAGATTAGGGATACAAGGCACATACCTAAACATAGTAAAGGCAATATACAGCAAGCCTATAGCCAAAATCAAACTCAATGAAGAGAAACTTAAATCAATCCCACTGAAATCAGGGACTAGGCAAGACTGCCCATTGTCTCCATATCTCTTCAACACAGTACTTGAAGTCCTAGCTAGAGCAATACGACAACTAAAGGAGGTCAAGGGGATACAAATCGGAAAGGAAGAGGTCAAAGTATCCCTATTTGCAGATATAGTATACATGAGTGACCCCAAAAATTCAACCAGGGATTGGTAGGATTAACATAGGGAAAATGGCTATTCTGCCAAAAGCAATCTAGAGATTCAATGCAATCCCCATCAAAATACCAACACAATTCTTTACAGACCTTGAAAGGAAAATTCTCAACTTCATATGGAGAAACAAAAAACCCAGAATCTCCAAAACGACCCTGTACAACAACAGATCATCTGGAGGTATCTCCATCCCTGATCTCAAGCTGTACTACAGAACAATAGTTATAAAAACTGCATGGTATTGGCATAGAAACAGAATAGTGCATCAATGGAACCAAATAGAAGACCCAGAAATAAACCCACACACCTATGGAAACTTGATTTTTGATAAAGAAGCCAAATCCATCCAATGGAAAAAAGACAGCATCTTCAACAACTGGTGCTGGACCAACTGGATATCTATATGCAGAAAAATGAAAATAGATCCATATTTATCACCTTGCACAAAACTAAAGTCCAAGTGGATCAAAGACCTCAATATAACACCAGACACATTAAATCGGTTAGAAGAAAAAGTGGGAAAGACCCTAGAACTTATTGGCAGAGAAGACTACTTCCTGAACAGAATGCCAACAGCACAGGCTGTAAGATAAACAATAAGTAAATGGGACCTCAAGAAATTGAAAATCTTCTGTAAAGCAAAAGACACTGTCATCAGAACAAAATGACAGCCTACAGACTGGGAAAGGATCATTACCAATCCTACTTCTGACAGAGAGCTAATATACAGTATATATAAAGAACTCAAGAAGTTAAAAAGCAACAAATCAAGTAGTCCAATTAAAAATGGGGGTATGGAGCTAAACAGAACTCTGTAGAGGACAGCAGAATGGCAGAAAAACAGTTAAAGAAATGTTCAACGTCCTTAGCCATCAGGGAGATGCAAATCAAAATGACCCTGAGATTTCACCTTATACCTGTCAGAATGGCTAAGATCAAAAACTCAAGTGACAACACATGCTGGAGAGGATGTGGAGAAAGAGGACCCCTCCTCCATTGCTGGTGAAAATGTAAATTTGTACAACCACTCTGGAAATCAATTTGGCACTTTCTTAGACAATTAGGAATAGTGATTCCTCAAGACCCAGCTATACCACTCCTAGGCATATATCCAAAAGATGCTCAAGTACACAAGGACATTTGCTCAACTATGTTCGTAGCTGCTTTACTTGTAATAGCTAGAACCTGGGAAACAACTCAGATGTCCTTCAGTTGAGGAATGGATACAGAAAGTATTGCAGTTTTACGCAATGGAATACTACTCAGCAATTAAAAAGAGGAAATCATGAAATTTGCAGGCAAATGGTGGGACCTAGAAATGATCATCCTGAGTGAGGTATCCCAAAAGCAGAAAGACGAACATGGTATATACTCACTATAAGATAGGCTAAACATACTGAAATCTGTACACCTGAAGAAGATAAACAAGAAAGAGGACCTGGGGTAAGAGGATTAATCCTCACTTTGAAAGTCAAATGGGACTGACATTGGATGTAGGAGAAAACAAGTAGCAGGACAAGAGCCTACCACAGAGGGTCTCAGAAAGACTACCTAGCAGTGTATCAAAGCAAATATTAAGAAACATTACCAACCCTTTGGCAGAGTACAGGGAATCATATGAAAGAAAGGGGAGTTAGTATGACCTAGATAGGACAGGAGCTCCACAAGGACCAAATATATCAGGGCACAGGGGTCTTTTAGGAGATTGTTTCTCCAACCAAGGACCATGTATGGATATAACCTAGAACCCCTGCTTGAATGTAGCAAATGGTAGCTCAATATCCAAGTGGGTAAACTAGTAAGGGGAACAGAGACTATTTTGGACATGAACTGAATGGCTGGCTCTTCGACCTCCCCGCCCCGAGGGAGAAGCAGCCTTGCTAGGCCACAGAAGAGGACATTGCAGCCATTCCTGAAGAGACCTGATAAGCTAGAGTTAGATGGAAGGGGAGGAGGTCCTCCCCTATCAGTGGACTTGGAAAGGGGCAGGGAGGAGATGAGGGAAGGAAGGGGGGGATAGACAGGGAATGTGGGAGGGGTCTATGGCTGAGATACAAATTATATAACCTGTGATTAATATAAAATAAAAATGTTAAAAATAAATATTTTTTAAAACATGCATTTTGAGGTTATTACTGACCATAGAGGGTACAACAAAAATCAAAGCCCCAAAACAGTTTTTAAAAGTGAAACTTGAAATAAGAGAAAATACATTTTTATTCTACATATACCAAGAAAAAAGTCAGATTTTATCTTAAATTAAAGAAAATCAGGTAAACACCCACTGAAACACACACATGCAAATAAAATAAGACAGAGCAGCAAAACATGAAAAGCAAGCTGTATTTCTTGCTCTGCCATTTTTTTTTTAATTAAGAGAATTTGGCCAAGTAACCTGACTTTCTGGCCTTCAGCTTTCACACCTATAAAATAAGAGAAATAGTTGCCAGATGTGTTGCATTCTAGCTTTGGTATTTCTCTCTCCCCACCTCTAATATACGGAAAGAAACAGAAATGAATGGAAACAGAAGAAAGGAATGGAAAAATGAAGACATCCACATATAGAAACACGGGTAGACACATATTCCGTCACTCCGCAACCAACTGATAATGATACATGAGGAGGTAACTAGTACAAAAAAAATCCTATAAACACAGCTGAGTGAACAGAGTGGAGGAGATGAGACAGACTGCAGCTTCAGAATCATATGCAGATTGCCTTTTCTGTGCCACTGTTCATTTCAATGCTGTGATGACAGTAAATTCACATAGGTTTCTATCACCCTGAGATGAGGTAAATCAGCAGTTCTCAACCACCCTAATGCTGTGACTCTTTAATATATTCCTCATGTTACAGTGACACATTCAACTATAAAATTATTTTCGTTGCTACTTCAAAATAATTTTGCTACTGTTATAAATTACAATATAAATATCTCATATGCAAGTCCTCAAATGCTGCACCTCAGGACTGCACACTAAAGTCACCTGGGGGAGGTTTTTCAAATGACTTAAAATCTGCACAGGTATTTTTGGGGGGTGCTTTGTAAGTGATGTTGGTTTTTATCCCCACTGCAGATTAATCCCTGACTTGTACATTTTCAGAGTTTTTTTTTTTTTCTAAATGAAATAGCCACTAAAATTTTGAACCAAGCTTATTCTTTTGGGTTAAGTATTGGAGGCTAGAATACTCTTCCCCTAGGGGATATGAAAAAAATAAAGGTAGAACCTAGTCTTTCCTTTCTAACAAGCAGGTTCAAGTCAGAAGATAATAAAAATCAGGCTCAGTAACCAATTCTCAAATACATTAAGATTTTATGTACATGCTATAAGCATTACCTGTCTGGATCCCTGGGGAACAACAGCCCCCATGTTCATTGGATTGGGACCTTGGATTCCACTAGGCATAGGTCCTCTAGGTCCAGGTACGGGGCCTCTGGTATCCATGCCTCTGGCATCCATGGCACGGGCTTCCATGGCACGTGCCTCCATAGCACGGGCTTCCATGGCACGGGCTTCCATGGCACGTGCTTCCAGTCCTCTGGCATCTAGTCCTCTTGCCTCCATAGCTCTGGCCTCCATCCCTCGTGCATCTAATCCTCGAGGATCTCTTCCACCTTAAAAGTCGTAAGAAAACCAGTGTGTAGCTACTAACTTCTAGTCACATCTCCCCCTCACCTATGAAACTGTCTTGTGTCCTTTCTAGTTTATCAGATTAGTGGGTAAATCAGAAAGATTCTTGCCAAGACCCACAAGTCCCATATTAGAGCTGAAGACCCACAACTACCACTTGGCATTGTGATGCAGTTTCCCCTTACCTCTGGCATCCAACGGAGGGCCCCTCTGATCTAGTATAGGCCCTCTTGGCTCTGCCATTAAAGGTCTGGGCTCAGCTAATGGACCTCCCCTCATGTCATGTGGGGGTGGTCCACGGCCTTCATGGCCAGGAACATGGTGAATGGGTGGGCCCTGATGAGGTGGTGGTGGTGGTCCCAGGTAAGGTCTAGAGATGAGAAAAGTGACATATTTTAAAGCAGAGAATATAAACATTAAAATTTCAGTCAGATTAGTACGTAAATATTCAACAAAGAAGAGAACCAATACAAACATCAGTAAGTAAATGGTAACAAGAAATTAACATCAGATAGATAAAAGGAAAGCTATAGCTTAGAAATTTTTCCATCCTAGAATTTATTTGGCCAGGGCATTCAAAGTTAGGGAAGAATTAACAGATATTTATTTATTTATTTGAGGCAGGGTTTTACTGTGTAGCCTTGACTGTCCTTAACTCACTTTGTAGACCAGGCTGGCCTTGAACACAGAGATTCGCCTGCCTATGCCTCTCTGAGTGCTGGCTTGGATAGTTCTTATATGTGTAATGACTATTAGTATAGCACTTGGTGATGCAAGTTCTGGATTCTGACTGAATGGTTCAAATCTAGGTCTTACTGTGTAAATCTGGGCCACTAACATAACCTCTTTATGCCTTACTTTCTTTACTTGTATAACAGGACTAATAATGTCCATTTCTAATTTTGTGGGCTACGGATTGAACCTAAGGTCCTAGGCATAATATGCAAGTGTTTTACCACTGTAACACTGCTACACTATGGCAGATTTAATGAGATGATCTGTGTTAAGTACTTAGAGATGAGCCAGAGGTATGATCCCCACCAATATCATCAATTTTAATTAATAGTACTAATACCTCAAGTTTTCCTTGTTTAGGTATGTATTACTAGAATTTTCAATTTCCAAAACTACAGTTGTCATGGATGGCTCAAAGTTATCTTACTATACAATTATGCTTTAGGAAAAGTACATAATCTTAGATGGCGGCTACAAATACTTCTTTTATCTTTTGAAGTACGCAAACAGGTCCAACTATTCCAGAAAGAGTTTTCTTTTAATGAAAGGAAAACCCACAACTTCTCAAGCTGTTTACTTCTATATTAATACTTACCTAGGTTCTACCTCTCCAGTTACAGACATTAAAGTGCCTCCCCTTGGGTCATTGGGAGCATCTCCTAAAAGACCACGAGGAGTTGGGACATTGGCAGGTATTGCTCCCCGCTGCATAGCTGCTCTGGGATCTTGTATTGGCACTGACAGGGAAACAAATGGTGAGTTACTACTGTGAAATATACATAAGAAAACAGGAAATGAATCTATACCACTGACAACATAATTTAAACACCTTAGAGTGGGTGAAACCTCACCACAGCAGAATCCTCTTGCAGCTCAAGAACAGAAAAAGCAGGGTGTAGGCAGAATCTGTACCATGTCTGAGGTATGGATGGAATTATATTTATAAAGAGCAAACTGGGAAGCAAACCAGCAAGGACTAGCATTGTGACCTGAAGAAACTTATGCTCCTGGTTTTCCTTATCAATCTTAGTTTAAGGACCAGAGTTACAAAAGAGAGGTAAGGTCTTGGCATATGAACACTGTCACGGCTCTGCAAGAACATTTGCTGTCTCCTTACAGACTGCTGTTCCATCCAAGCCTCCTGACACCAGTAGGGAAGGAGAAGAGCCTCAGACAGATGCCCATGTTCTCTGCCCTGTGTGAAGAGGTCAGTCTTAGGCTTGTGGCCTCCAGAGGGGAAAAAACCAAGACAAATAACAAAAACTAAAAAACAAAACAAAAACAAACCCCAAATACAACCCTTTTGGGGTTCTGAATGTGAGGATGACTTCAAAGTAGCTCTTCCTCGCCAAGTCCCACCCTAAGCACAATAAGTAAAAAGAAACCCACAGATACAATGGGTACCTTGAACTCGCTCAATTGATGCAGGCCCGGCGGGTCCCACAGGCGAGTGCTGTAGGGTTCCTAGGTGAGCGTAAGTTCAAAAGGAGAAATAGCAGACACTTAAAACAGCTTGAACACACAGAAGTCTACACATATGGAGACTGAAGATTTACATGTCAGTAAGAAGTGAAGAGTTTGCTAGTTTGTCCCAGACTACAAAACTCCCTAAACTATAGTAGGCCTTTCTCTTATCCAAACAGTTCCACTTTGATCACACATCTTTCTTAAGGGAAAATTATGGGCTGTCTTATTCGGGCAAGAATAACCAGCAATTTTGATTCTTTCTGTTACTGTATCATTTTCCTTTGTATCCTCCTGTACCATTATTTAAAAACTAAGAAAATAGGGAAAAATGTATTTTCAGAAGCAAAACATGAAAGAAATTGCATTGAATGTGACATGTGAGATTTATCAGAGAAAGCCATACATGCCTTATTTTAAAGTCTAAAAATATCAAATGGGAACCAGATGTGGTGCCACTTGCCTTTAATCTCAGCACTCAGGGATGCACAGAAGCAGGTCGATCACTGAATTTGAAGCTATCCTGGTCTACAAAGCAAGTCCAGGACAGCCAAGGCTACGCATAAAAGCCCTATCTCAAAAAAACATATATATATATATGTGTGTGTGTGTGTGTGTATATATATATATATGTATGTGAACATATATATAAACATGTATATATACATACATATATATACATACACATACACACACACACATATATATAATAGAAAAATACAGCTGATGAACTTTAAATGAGGAAAGAGGATCAGTCTGCAAGAAATAGCCTAATACAGTGATTCTATGTCTATAGAAAACATGACAAAGATTAATGAGTTGACAAAGTAACCAACATTAAAGGAGGTGGGAAAGCAAGAACTACTTTCTCAAACATCTGTCACCATTACAAACACAAAGCAAATAAGGATTCCAGGCAAAGGAAGACAAAACTGGTCATAAATGAAAACATTCTTGTTTTCCTCTGCTGGGTACTGAAGGAAATTAGTTTTTAAAACTCATCTCACTTTTTCTTTGCATCAACGGATCCTTGAAATACTTTGAAAAAATGATTCAATTCCTTTTGTTAGTTCTCAGCAGAAAGATGAAACTAAACTGCAGTAGGAAGAAAGATGTCTCCTAGATGTATGTGTTCAACAGCTTAGGGCTTCACTGATTAGACTGATGTCCTGGGAGGAGGGAACAAACAATGGAAGCCTAAGCCCTTTCACTGCTGCAAAGATACTCTGGAGGATCAGCACACCATGTACTGACAGTAATGGCATGGGGAGTACAGAAGCACAGAAAAATGGGGTACTGTTGGCATAGTGCTCATGTGGACTGTGTGCAGTTTACCCTTTTTCATTCAAATGCTGATCTTTCCACCCCACTATCTGGTTTTAATCCTGACATTGCATTGTGATGTTTATTCTAAGCATTGCCTGTCTAAAGTTTGTATAAACATGCCACCATTTGTTCTCTGTATTGCCAATAAAAGCCCCTAGCCAATGCTGAGCAATACAGACAACAGGGTGGGACATCCTGGTCTATTGAGGGGAAGAAAGAAGAAAGGAGTGAAGGAGAGATCCGTGAGTAGGGGACTGGGAAACATCAGGAGAAATGAATCAAACCCATGGTATGATTAAAAGCAAGTATAATGTGGGAAATCTGAATGGGGGGAAGCAATATTAGCTTGGCTGTTTAGGATAGAGTAATTATTATGCAGCATTGTGCTCTAAGCTAATTAAATATATCCCTGTCTCTCTGTGTGGTTATTTGAGTATAGCTGTTTAGAGAGTGACCACTACTTTACTAAAATATAAATCAATATTAAGTATTAATAATCACTCAACAGGGTACTTTAGGGAGAAAATAACATATATTGCTAGAAGTCTGTCTTGTTGCCATTCATCTGATGAGACATGTTTAGACAAATTTCAATCACTAATCCTTGTATACAAGCTATGGGCCTCTATCTTAGTATTTTGCTTTTGAAATGGGTTTCTCTGATAGGGAATAAACAAAGAAGAAAGCTAGTAAGCCCTTTTGGTCTATCCAAAGCAATCTATTTGCAATACAGGAACCTAACAGATAAGAGTATTTTGAAAATTAATTCTGAAATTAACAGTGGCAAGACAGAATGAAGACAAGAGAGCAGATTGTGGATTTAGAGACTTTAATCCAAGTCAAAAGAGAAGAGCACCAGATTCGGGCCACAATATTCAGAAAAGAGAAAGCTAACACCCCTGTGCTTCCACCTCTTTACCTGGAAAACTGAGGCACTGCTCCCTAAATCAAAGGGCTGTCTATGAAAACAGAAGTAACTGAGCATTTACGATATACCTTCTGCTCCCCTTTATTCCGTTGTCTCTCATTTTTTAACTGAACTAGTGTATTTTCTTTTCCTTCAAACTCTAGTAACACAAAGAGGAAAGAACACAAAGATTCTAGAAGGGCTGTTGCTGTTACATACAAAGTTTTGTTTTGTTTTTGCCAGAGCACAGGAGATACTTTACAACTATGATTTACAGACCTCTGTTTCCCTCCCAGTTTGCTATGGAATTTACATCTCGTCATTTATAGATCCAGGCATATACTAAATGTTCACTATTAACATTTCTTATAAAGTTAATAGCTATTCACAGATTGAGTGAGACCACGCCAGTGGGAATGTTAGACTATCAGGAAACAAAGGACACATCTGTCACATCACCAATTCTTGTAGAGCTAGGCTCTGAATCCTCTATGGAAAGTCCAGGCTAACAGAAGTTTTAGTGTGGCTAGAAACATTCTACATCTCCAATGTCCAATGTGGTCTTCATGAGCATGTGTGGCTACTGAGCACTTGGAATGCAGTTATTGTATCCAGAATATCAGAGTGTTAGGCTTTTATAATTAATTTAAACTTAATTTTAATTAACTTAATCTTTAAACTGCCACTGGAAGTTAATGGCTGACATATTAAACAGTATGGATATGAAATATTTCCATGTCTAGTTTATATTCTTCAGATATTAACATTTACCTTGTCCTCGTTCCATGGGCACTGGTCCACCTCCTTGCATTCCAACTTGGGCTTGCATGACTCCTAGAAAATAAGGGGCAGGCAGAAAACATAAATTGGTCCTATAGAAAAACAAAACAACACTGACTGAGTTTATAAATGTCATCATTTTTTTCCCACAAGAAGAAACTTATGATGGAAGGTGATAATTACCATTCAACAATGCAGTGAGACAAAAGATGAAGTTTGTCAGTTAAGTCACACTTCATTGACAAGTGAGTTCAGGAGGACTCATCTCCTCAATTACCAAAATTGTGGCAGAAAGCCCTTTCATACAAGAAAACAATGCCTCTTACCCATAAGCCTCCTCGCCTTGGAGGCAGTACCAATCTTAGGGTATTTTTCTAAAGGTGTGGATATATTATTTATTTATGGCAAAGCCTTTGGGGGCATAAAGCTAGTACCAGGGATACTAGGTGGATTATAAAGTATGATACAATCCCATAAAAATCAAGGCTTATTTTGTGACTAATTAAACTTTCAAATGCCTCACTGAACCTTCATACAAAGAAAATGCTGTTTGTTGTCATCTCAACCTAGAATCTGAGTCTGTTTTATTAGTAAACATAAGAGTTATATGCACTGTTTTAGTATATAATCTCTGAGTTTTCCAGAAATGCAATTACTGAGTAAATTATGGAGCCTGAAATTTGTTTTAAGAATTTTAGTATGATTTTTACTATTTAGGAAAACCACATCAATAGCCCTTGTGGTGTCTGAATTACCAAGGCAAACCACTGTAACTGTCTACATTTTTAGTTTTTACATTCATGGGACACATGTAAGCAACTATTACATTTTGTTTTCTAACTGTCCATGGACATTTACATATTAATTTTTTAATCATCAAGTTAATTTTCTTTTATTTTTCATTTGTTACAGTTAGGGCATTATATTAATTTTTGAAGTCATATTTCAAAGGTTGTATCATCTGTGCACTATATTTCAGAACAGTAAATTCACTGTAAAATATCTGTTACAAAAAGGGGACACTGGACTTAACAGGGTTGAGAACCTATGCTCTACACTAACCAGATGGGGTATGATGACTACTATATAAAGAATAATCACGCACCAGAAATCCTTGTCTGGTCCCTTCCACATAGCAATAATTCTCTTTTCCTCAAAGGAGCAAGATATGCTGTTGAGTGGGGACAAAAGGCAAGCTGATTTGTTTGCAGTTCATTAATACTTCCTTAAAATAGAAAGTACACATCACATTGTCCCTATTTCTTTGAACACGCTAAGCACTAAAAAAGTTATGAATTAAGTACCCAAAGAACTGGGTACTAACCCAGCTCTAAGTAACTGTAATTCTAACTCAATAAAAGTACTACATTCCTGGCTTCCTTATTTGTGAGATGAACAAGTTGCTCCAAATGTCCTCAGAATGTGGTCACCAGCAAGACAAGCCATATCAGAATCAACAAGAAAAAAATGCAAAAAATAAAAATTTGCAGGTTCTGCACCTCAAATTTATTAAATTATAGTTTGGCAGCAGGGAATATCAATCTGTATTTTATAGGCCCTTTAGGTGATTTTAACATACATTAAAGTCTGAAAATCACTACTCTAAATGATTTCAGAGCTTCCTTCCAGCTCCATTCCATTGAATCCAGACTGATCACCAACACAATACAAAGGTTTTGGATCTGAGGACGAGATATCAGAAGGCATTATGAGCATAATTTCCCACATAAAGAAATCATCACATAACACCTCTTTTATTTGCATAGGCTAAATCCCCAGTGGTGGAACTGGTGGTCAGAATATATAAATCTTTCATATTATACTTTGTTCAAAGGTTGAAAATCTCCCTATTTCTACCAGTGATGTATGAATACAAATTTCTTTACAAATATTGTCCTCTTTGAAACTTGGTACTGACAGGTGTTCAGTGGGTGTTAAGTGCAATCCCCAAGCTATAAATGAGGCTGTTTTGTTGGTGACCTGGCTTTGCTTTTATATCAAAACTTTAAAAGTTGTTCTTACCAACAGCACAGGCTCTAAGATCAACAATCAATAAGTGGGACCTCATGAAGCTGAAAAGCTTCTGTAAAGCAAAGGACACTGTCATCCGAACGAATCGATAGCCAACAGATTGGGAAAGGATCATTACCAATCCTACTTCTGACAGAGGGCTAAT
>JAQQSO010005587.1:0-11924 GCA_028658305.1 Pachyuromys duprasi
CACTGAGTATTGTTTGTTGGTATTGTGGAGTGTATAGTATTGTGGAATATTTACTGCAAACCATTTGCTTTTCTACTCCTGTTTGTATTCTTCTTTAGCTGAAGCTGAATCCCAATAGTCAGTTTCAACCCCAGAAGTCTTGACTAATATTCCAAAATCTCTTCTGGATCTTTCCTCTTGGATAACTGGATGATTCCACAAAAGTAAAGAATTCCAATGTAAATCTTAGTATGAGTGGTTTGGGTACTAGAAACTAGTATACATGTTCTTATTTTGCTGTTACATTACTTTTGACTGGCACGCTAGTAAAGAAGAAAAACGTGTGTAGACACAAATGTGTTTGAAGAAGGGGCTGAAGGAATACATGCATACTGGCATTATCATCTTCAGTGAGAAATGTATCTTTTGTAGAAACCAATGAAGATTACAAATGAAAACAAAACTGAGGGAAAATGATGAAGATTTGAAAGAGTTCTGGAAAACAAGCAAAGGAGCTGTGATGGAACACCTAAAATGCGGCACTGACATCTCCCAACAAAGATAAGGATCTTGCTTTTTACTTTGTTTCATTTTTATTATGGTCCTGAGGAATGCAGCCAGAGCCTCAGTCCTATCAGGAAAGTGTTTACCTCAAAGCTATTCTCTGATCCCACACATGCTTTTCAGTAGAATGTGTTAATGGTTTTGTTTTTTTTTTTTTTTTTGGCAATATTGCTCATGAATTCAGGTACTAGCTGGATCTCAGAGGTGGCTGGTTTGATCTAGGATCTGTCTTTTGACACATGAGTATGGCAAGGCAGTAAAGACAAAGTTTGTGAGTTTATGAAATTTAAAATTTTTACGGAACAAAAGCCCTGATTATTAGAGAACATCAGGTGTTTTAGATTAAGTTAAGCAAGGGATAGGGGAGTAGTCATTAATTAGTAGAGGCGGTGGATGCTGGAATGATTGAAGGCTGTTGTAGGAATGAAGATCTAGCATAGAACTTTTCACAAATGAAGATTTTGGCCTATAAGAAGTACCAGGTTTGCCAAAATGGTGATGGCCATGGAGGAATGGAGGCAAAATCAAACACTTTGACAACTCCAAGGAAATAAGACACACATTTGAGCAAAAGGCACACAAACTGTTTAGAAGATCTTTATAGGTCTTAATCCAAACTCAATCAGAATAGTGTATTAAGTTTCAACCTTCAATGAGTATAAAGAACTTTTGTCCTAGTGGAATTGCTTACCAAGAATCCTACCATTTATCTTCAATATTATAAAGCAAGCCTGAAAAGAAGTCAGTGATGTCTTGTGTTTAGGCAATGGTTATTTGTAGTTTTTAAAATTTTATCCCAGATGATTAAAAAATAATTGGCAAGGAGAGAATAAATTGATTTTTGACTTAGATAAACACTGGTGATCAAAACTCTTGGAGGATGAATAAAGATTTTAATGAACATTGTCTTCACGGCAACCCTTTAGGCCACTTTTCATTGCATAGGCATAAAGCTGGTGTTCTCACTGGGGGCTGTTTCACCTGGAGATGCTCTATACCTTCCTAGGCCTAGAAGCATATCTGACACCTAAAACCTGCTAGAACCCTTATGCCAATGCAGCTTGGGGTTTATTGTGGGAGCAAACATAATTTACAAATATCAGATCCACATTTGGGGGTTTACATTGCTGCTCTGTCTGTCATCCTATCATCAGCTTCTCGTATATAAAAAGTCTCTTTCATTTCCTCCCCAAAATGTGTCATATTCAAGGAAAGAAAGAAAGAAAAGTATGCTTTCATTCCCAAGGAGAAAGTGTCACTTAAGGTTGGCTCTAAGCATGTAACAGGCTCAATGAGTTACTGACAACAGAACATAACCCATGGAAAGGGGGCTACTTAGAAGGCGCCTGGACCTAAAATTTTCTTTGCATTATATCCCGGTCTGTGTTCTCCATTCACTGAGAGACTACTGAATCTGAGGTCTATTTCTTGAGCAGCCACATACCAGGCTTGCCTCATTGACCTTTCACCATTGTACTTGGCTTCCCTAGTAGTGCTGGGGTTTGTTTGTCCTACCTTCTCCTCCACTCTTTTGGGAAGCCTCAGAAGCCTGTGACTTAGGACATGGGTTTGATGATTGAATATGTACTTTGCTGAAAGAGATTAACAAATACAGAACAATGACTGAAAACCAACCCAGAAATTGTAGGAAGAGACAAATGCAGATTGGATAATGTGTGGAAGTATGTTTTAAAATAGTTAAGTATTGTTATACAGCCAATCCTAATATGGCATTTTCTATACAGGAACTCATTACCTATGGTAATTTGTCTTTCCCCCAAAGAAATTATGTAGCACTATAAGCATTGACATTTACTTCTAAGAAGCTGTAATCTTTTATTTTGTCTTTTGTTTTTATCTTCAATGTTGATTGTCATCATTTTACTTTTTTTTTTGCGTTGAACATTATTGTTATTGCATATTGAGAGCCATGCATTTCAAACCATTTTAAACAAGGGTAAAAAGAAAATTGGTTTGTGTCAAGTCTATGTAGTTATCAGATTTTTCTTTTTTTATTATTTATTCACTTTGTATCCTGGCTGGGGCCCCCTCCCTCATCTCCACCCAATCCCACCCTATATGATATATACACACTCTTAAGTAGTTTTTAGACATATGATATGGGATAAACACACTAAAATCTATATGCCTAAAGAACAAGGAAGACCCTAGAGAAGATGTTCAATCTTCATTCAGAAGGACAAATGTGATAGACATCAGAAGTAGGAGGAGACGGGGAACAGGAAAGGAGCCTACCACATATGGCCTCTGAAAGATTCTATACATCGAGGTGTTGAATCAGAGGCTCAGACTTAAAGCCAAACTTTGGGCAGAATGCATAGAATTTTATGAAAGAAGGGGGGGATAGGAAGACCTGGAGGGGACAGGAGCTCCCAAAGGAGACCAACCGAGCTAAAAAAAAAAAAGAGGGGGCTCTGGGAGCCCTACAGAGATAGATACCCCAACCAAGGACCATGCTTGGAGAGGACCTAAAACCCCTGTTCATATGTAGCACACAGACCCAGTCTCCATGTGGGTTCCCTAGGAAGGGAGCAGGGGCTGTCTCTGGCATGAACTCAGTGTCAGACTTTCTGATCACCTCCCTCTGGAAGGAGCAGCCTTGCCAGTCCACAGAGGAAGATGATGCAGCCAGTCCTGATGAGACCTGATAGGCTAGGGTCAGAGGGGAGGGGAGGAGGTCCTCCCCTATCAGTGGACTAGGGGAGGGGCATAGGGGGAGACTATTGCTTTTTGGGTTTTTTTGTTTTGTTTTGTTTTTGGAATGTGTGTGTGGTGCATACCTTTAATCCCAGAACTCAGAAGATGGAGGCAGGTGGATCTCTGAGTTTGAGGCCAGTCTACAGAAAGAGTTCCAGGACACACACACACACACACACACGACAACGACGACAACAAAAACCTGTCTTAAAAAAAGTGTTTGTGAGCGTGAGTGTGGAGATACATATGCCTGCCAAAGGCATGTGTATGGAAGTTAAAGAAGCACAGTGGAATCAATTCTTTATTTTTGCCTACATGTGGGTTCCAGAGACTGAAGCCAAGTTATAAGGAGCCTTGCACATGTGCCTTTACCAAGTAAACCATCTTGGTGGCCTTTTGTTTTGTGTTTTGAGGCAGGGTCTCTCCCTTCAGCCCAGGTGGCCTTTGGCTGGATCTTCCTGCATCCATTTCCAAGTGCAGAGATTGCAGGTGGGATCCATCACGCCTCCCTTATATCACTGTCTTCCTTGAACCTGATTGCAGTCAGTATTATAAGGTATTCTATTATGACCATGTTAAGTGGAGAAAAATGTTTAATAAGTTGAGTTTTTGGTTTGGGAATGTAATTCAGTTGGTAGAGTATTTTCTGGCATATAGAAAACTCCTTTTGGTTCCCAGCACCACATAAAATTGTATTATTGGCACACAGCTGTTGCAGGATATTTGATCCCATTGTGAACCCTGAAATTGTGAACTTTAAAAAACTGTCTTTGGTATTGTTCACCCCTAGCACACACCTTTAATTCAAGAACTTTCTGTTTATTGTAAACGTGTCATTATGGTTTGGCTCAGCCCTAGCATACACCCTTAATCCAAGAATTTTCTATATACAGGATTTAATAAAGTTAACCCTAGATCAAGAGGTGAAGCAAGAAACCAGCTCACAGGGATTAAGTAGAAAGGAGGGGTATTGAGTGGAAGGGTATTTAAGATACCATGGAGAAGAAGAAGGAGCTCTCTAGCTCTTTAGCTTTTTAGGTTCTTTAGTTCTTTGGCTCTTTAGCTCTTCTTATACCTTTTGGCTTTTCCTTCTCAGTTGTCAGGTGAAGTAGCAGGCCTTTTCTTCCTGGGCTGTCAGCTGAGCTGTCAGCAAGCTTTTAGCTTTGGGCTTTTGGTTTTGTGCTTTTTCCTTTGGGTCGTGAGCTGGGAGTTTTCTCTGCCTCTCTGAGTTAGCAGGTTTTTACCCCAGCATCTGGCTCTTGAGTCTTCACTGGTAAGATTCAGTGTTTGCGATTTTGTTTTTTATAACAGCATTTTGGTGTCCAGTGTGGAGCAGAACACTAAAGACTTTCTGTTGTGATAAGAGCAGTCATACAAAGTATTAACTAATTCTAGAAACAAGATTCATCTAGCTTCCTGTATGTGTTTTCCCTAGTTTGAGTCTGAAGAAAATCACTAGGTATAAAGTTTGTGTACCTCAAATGTACTTAATTGATTATGATCCTCAAACCTTTCTGATATCTGTGGAATATAGTATTTAGGTTTTCTATCATTCCTCACAGAAACCAAAAAGGTTTCCAAGAAGATGAGAGAGCCCCCAATGACAGATCCACGTGGATTGTAACACCAAACACTGGGAAAAACTGCTCCATGCTGCTTCTGCTGCCTGATTCTGTGCAAACAGTGGATGCCTTTGAGGTGACTGTTATGTTCTCTACCAAGTCAGGATTGCCAGTAAGGTGACATACACCATCCAAGGATCAGCTTTGGACTACACACTGCTTAGGACATTCAAATTGCTGAGTTCATATGAGACTAGCATTAACATTTTACAGAATTCAAACTCAAAATACTTCATCCTAAGACTTCCAAATACAAACAAGCTGGACATCATGGAAACCTTAGCAAAAATTGCTTCATTTTTTGCAAATAGTTTTACTGTGCTAGAGTTAAAATCTTTTTATTTAGACAAAGCGGGGCGTATAGAGACAATAAGAAAAAAGGATAGATTATTCAATCTACTTATATAGAATTTTTATATTGCTACAAACTAATGATTACATTGGTATAGATCTTTTGTATATTTATACAAAATTAAGGTTATATTTTGGTTACTACATACCATGTATCAACTCTTTTTAAGTTATTGTATTTACCTCTTCCCATGTCTATCTCATTTGCCTTTTTGAATGAGGACTGAGCATTATACCCAGGGTCTTCCTTCTTGTTTAGATTCTTCAGATGTACAGATTTTAGTATGATTATCCTATAGTATATGCCTGATATCCACTTAAAAGTGAGTATATATGATGTGTGTCTTTCTGCTTCTGGAATACCTCACTCAGGATGATCTTTTCTAGGTCCCACCATTTGCTTGCAAATTTCATGGTTTCCTTGTTTTTAATTGCTGAGTAGTATTCCATTGTGTTAATGTACCACAATTTCTGTATCCATTCCTCAAGTGAGGGACATCTAGGTTGTTTCCAGATTCTGGCTATTATGAAGAAAGCTGCTCTAAACATGTTTGAGCAAATGTCCTTGTTGTATACTTGAGCATCTTTTGGATATATGCCTAGGAGTAGTATAGCTGGTTCTTGAGGAAGCACTATTCCTAATTGTCTGGGAAAGCACCAGATTGATTTCCATAGTGGCTGTACAAGTTTACATTCCCAGGAATGGAGAAGAGTTCCCCTTTTTCCACACAGGTAACAGAACTGGAGCTTACCACAGAGGGCCTCTAAAAGACTCTACCCAGCAGGGTATTAAAGCAGATGCTAAGACTCATGGTCAAACTTTGGGCAAAGTGCAGGACATCTTATGAAAGAAGCAGGAGATAGACCTGGAGGGGCCAGGAGCTCCACAAGGAGAGCAACAGAACAAAATATCTGGGCCCAGGGGTCTTTTGTGAGACTGATACTCCAACCAAGACCATTCATGGAGATAACCTAGAACCCCTGCTCAGAAGTAGCCCATGGCAGCTCAGTCTCCAAGTGGTTTCCCTAATAAGGGGTACAGGTACTGTCTCTGACATAAACTCAGTGGCTGGCTCTTTGATCACCTCCTCCTGAAGGGGTGCAGCCTTACCAGGCCACAGAAGAAGACAATGCAGCCTGTCCTGATGAAACCTGATAGGCTGGGGTCAGATGGAAGGGAAGGAGAACTTCCTCTATCAGTGGATTTGGGAAGGAATACGGAAGACGAGGGAGGGAGGGCAGGATTGGAAGGGGATGAGGGCGGTGGCCACAGCTGGGATACAAAGTGAATAAATTGTAATAAATAAAGATTAATAAAAATGAAATGCAAACTAATAGTCATTCAAACCTGTGGTTTTAAGTATTTTAATCAATCACAGATGTTTCCTAACTTAATAAGTCAGTACATAAATAGAAACAAACAATTCAGATATTTGAGAGATATGTAGGTGGCCTTATAAAACCTCATATATCTACAGAAAATGGTACACAATTTTTTTTTTATTTATTTGAGAAAAAAATTTTTTTTTCCATTGAGCCATGTCAGCTCCTGGCAGCAGCCATGACAGCTCCTGGCCGCAGCCCATTTTGATTTTAAAGAGGGTGATGCACATCAAAAAATTCTCTTTTAAGAGATTGCTTCATACGTGGCAATCTAGCCACTGGTCAGGAAAATACTCTTGCTTCTACTACAAAGAGAATATGGGACAAACTGGAGGCCGGAAACTTGACCACAGAGCTTTGCACGGACAAGGCAGGCAATTCCTTCACAAGACCTCTTTCATAGAAAAGTCTGTCAGACATTCTGAGTGAAGGTTGAAGATAATGCTCCAAAATCTTATAGCAAAATCTTGGATGACTGTCCAGTTTGCCAGCATTCACTGTCTTCTCTATAGTTTTGGAATTTGCTTGCTCTGTACTTCCTATTTATTCAGATATAATTTATCCTTCTCAGGTCTCTGACAAGGTTGAAAACTAAACAGTTATAGTCTTAAAATTGATCTTAAGTTGTTTAGCATTTAAGAAGATGTTTTAGGTCTAAAAAGATATTTTTTGATTGGTAATGCAAGTTATGATACAAAGTGATTTAGGAACAGTACTTTGGATTCACCAAGACAGGATAGATAGTAGACTACTTTCTTCAAGTTTGCCAAATACTAATGGACTGGACATTAATAATGTATTTTTATCAGATAGTATATGTAGTTTTTTGATGTTAGAGAGAAAGTCTTTTATTTAGACAAAAGGGAGAGTCTTCCAGGGACACTGGAGAGACACTTCAATGGTTAAGAGAACTGGCAGCTCTTCCAGAGGTCCTGAGTTCAATTTCCAGCAACTGCTTGTTGGCTCACAAACATCTTTTGGTGTGCATATACATAAAATAAATAAAAAATTCAAAAAATAAAAACCTACCCAGATGTGCTAGCACATGTTTTCAATCTCTACATTCCAGGAGACAGAGGCAAGTGAGTTCATGGCCAGCCTGGAATAGAGTAAATTTCAGGTAAAGAAAAGCTTAAAATCACAAACAATAAAGGTAAAGTTAGTTTGTAGCAGGAAACTCCCATGTTTGAAAATGAGTGGCAGAAAAAGTGATCAAACAGAGATTTGACAGAATTGTATACACCCAACTCTCATGAGAAAAGAGAGGAAAGGGAAGCTACTTAAGGGGCAATGAAGAGAGAGGGAGAGAGGGAAAGAGAGGAGGCAGTTTTACTAGGACAGTATAGAAAGACAGGTTGCAGAGAGAGAACTCAGGTGAAGACCAAAATGAGCCAGAGAATAGGAAGGAGCCAGGAGAGTAGAGCAGATTGCTGGAGTTAGTTTGAGGCCAAGCAGAGCAATTCAGGGGCCAAGAGAGAAGCCAGATTGAGTGAGTCAGCTGGAAGAGGAGTTTAAGCCAGAACAGCTAAATTGAACTAGCCAGCCCATAATTCAGTAAAATTAAGAAAGGGTAAGTCTCAGAGGTTGAAAGCTTTGTAGGCCCAAGTTAGATTGGACGAAGGCTAGAAGCTTCCAGGACTAGGTCTAGGCTAGTAGATGAAGGTAGCAAGCCTCTGAAACAATTGAATTAGATAAATAAAAGTTCCTTAACACACACCTGTAATCCCAGGACTCAGGATGTGGAGGCAGGGAGATGAGGAGTCAAGATCCTTTTCAGTTACCTAACCAGTTTGAGGCCAGCCAAGGCTACCTGAGACCTTAAATACATTGCTTTGCTGAATCCTTACATTACCAAAACTTACCCATTCAATTTTTCAAATAAAAAAAGTCTCATCTATTTTTACACTAGCTAAGAAGTTGTACATAATACTATTTTGCAGTTTTTCTAGATGAAGAATAAGTAAATGTGAGTATCATCCTTTTGTTGATCCAGTGTAGATTGAATAAAAGGCATTTATATGATCTTAGCCTGTACCTCAAGAAACTTGGTACCAACAGCCCTTCAACATTATATGACATATGTTCAGGCATAGGACACAGGCACCAAATTGGGCCTCCTGGGGAAAGTTACTGAATAGCTATTGCAAGGCTGAATGGTGAAAAACCAAAGCCAAAAGGCACGTTTAGGTCCATGAGAAAACTGGCATTTGTCTTAGTAGAATGGTCACTTCCGCATCATCACACACTCTCCGGTCAGACCAAACAGCCTGCAGGTTAGAATGTCTAACACTCTGCTTTAACTCAGTGCCTTTGACTGTAGGGCATGCTATTCTAAGATCACTTCCACCCATTTTCAGCTTTGTGAAATTCCATTATTTCTCCATGATTCACCTGAAACAATCCCCATGTGGAAACTCCTGTCACTTTCCTTCTGTTTCAATAGCTCACTGTCTATACCCATACTACAACAAATATTCCATTGCTTATTGAAACTGCCTATTTGCTAGAATTGTCCTTGTGAAGGCAGAGACTATGGCTTCCTCATCCTCACATCCCTAGATCACATACAGTGCCTGGCACTTTAGAAACACAGAAAACAATGTTTGTTTGTGTTTTAATAAAGGCTGTACTTAGAGCAGTGAGGCCAAATGGATAACAATACTAACAAGGGAATATTATTTGGTGGTGCTATAAGTTAAGAAATATGATTTAAAGTAAATGTTACAGACAGCATCCAACTTAAGAGCATAAGCCATGTTAGTATGATTAAAATTGATAATAAAATGAATAGGAATTATTGGGGTATTTTTTGAGTGTTGTAGTTGCATTCAATATTCTGCAACATTATTTCCTCTTTCAATTACTTTCCCTCATTTCTCCTTTTGCATCTGTGAACTCCCTTCTTCTTAAACAGCCCTTGTGAGGTAAAATTTAAAAAAAAATATTAAGAAAATGGATGGTAGAGAATGAATGGATGGTCAAAGGGTTGGGTCAAAAGGACATGAAAAACTAGCTAATAGTAACTTTTCTCTTTTAGAATAAAGAGAAAATTGCAATATAAATGGACAATGTTTCATTAAATCCACATATTAATAAAAAACTGGAAAACAATAAAATACAGGGGCTTGATGTTAAAACAGCATAAGAACACAATCTTAAAGACAGTTACTGATGTAAAGTACCAGACAGACTACGAGAAAAAGATAACTTGAACTGCTATTAAAAGAAATAAATAGCAAAAGCCATCATGGAAGGTGACCTTGGCATGTCTGAGAAGTAGAAAAGTCCACTTAATGAAGGGAAAATGCTATACCAAAGGATAGCAATATTCAGGTTGATGTTCAAACATCAGTGGAAATATACAAATGTTTTCATTGCCATAGATCTTCAAATGTTTTTCTGTGGAGCTTAAAGCAACGCCAATGGATATTTAACACACAATAAAATCTAAGATTTCTTTTTCCTAGAAGACACCAAATGAGAGCTACAAGAGGTATTCCACACTAATCACACCCAAAAGTGTTTCTATTTGAATGCATAAAGGCCATTAGAGTGGCTGGTACAGGGATTCTAAAGCAGGAACAAAAGTGAGAGTCATGGGTGAAGACTACAATTATCTGTGGGTGTAAGGAGAAATGCTTGCAGATTGTTGTTAGGGAATTGTGCTGGCTTAGTAAATTAGTGGTTGTAGAGTCTCCTCCAATAGCCATTGCCTTCACTGGTATTTAGTAGTTTGCTAGGTGTTCAGTACCAGGCATGTTTTCCCTCTTGTTGAGCAGGTCTTTAGTCCAATGAGAGAGCTTTTGGTTACTGATAAGGTATGCATGCCACTATAACACCCTGCAAGTTTCTGTGCCATATTGATTGCTAATGTGGTTCATAGACATTATAGCTTAGTAGGACTGTTGGTTTCATCTCTCCTTTGCAACAGATGGAGACCATTTTAGAAAATCATAACCAATAAAAATTCAGAGTTGTGGAGGCCAGTTCCAATGGAAACATCTAGAAAACCCACCTGTACCTGAGGCTCAGGAAGCATTGCAGAAGAGGAGGCAGAAGGATTGTAAGAGCCAGAGGATCATGGAGTTTGTTATGAGACAATATCTCCTTATAATATCAGAAGCTACAGCCATAAAATCACACCAGAGTGCCTGTACATGATCCAAACAAAGATTACACCATGGACACGTAAAAGTGGATGGGGAAAAGCTTAGGAGCCATCAACACTACAATGGGAACTGTAGATAACTGAGGAAAACTGCAAGCAGGAGAGGTGGTCTTCCGCTGAGAAGAGCATATCAATTGGCTGTCCAGTGTTAAGTGCCCATTCCTGGAAACATACATACATGTATCATTATACAGACTGAACATACACACAGTAACAATTAGTGAAATAAGAGGCATGTTTTTGAAGGTGTGCAGGAAGGGTATAGAAGAGGGTGAAATGTTATAATTATTCAAGAGATATGCAAATGAGGGTTCTAACAAGATGTCTCAGTGGGTAAAGGTGCCTGGCTATCAAACCTGACAACCTGAGTTCAATCCCTGGGACCACATGGTAAAAAGAAAATTGAATATTCATTATATAGAAATAAAGCAATATAAGTTGGATGGAATTTTACAGTGGTTTTATTTATTTTATTTATTTATTTTTAATTGAATTTTTATTTTTTATATTAGTTACAGTTTATTAACTTTGTATCCCACCTGTAGCCTGCTTCCTTATTCCCTCCCACTCTTGCTCCCTCATTTCCTCCCTACTCCTCTCTAAGTCCACTGATAGGGGAAGTCCTCCTCCCTTTCCATCTGACCCTAGCTTATCAGATCTCCTCAGGACTGGCTGCAATGTTCTCCTCTGTGGCCTAGCAAGGCTGTTCCTCCCTCGAGGTGTGGGGAGGGGTGGTCAAAGAGCCCATCACTGAGTTTGTGTCAGAGACAGTCCCTGTTCCCCTTTCTAGTGTACCCACATGGATACTGAACTTCCATGGGCTCCATCTGAGCAGGGGTTCTAGGTTATATCCATGCATGGTCCTTGCTTGGAGAAACAGTCTCAGAAAAGACCCCTGTACCCAGATATACTTGGTCCTTGTGGAGCTCCGGTCCTCTCCAGGTCATACTAACTCCCCCTTCTTTCATATGATTCCCTGCACTCTGCCAAAGGTTTGGTATGAGTCTCAGCATCTGCTTTGATCCACTGCTAGTTAGAGTCTTTCAGAGGCACTCTGTGTTAGGCTCCTGTCCTGTTACTTGTTTTCTCCTACTTCCAATGTCTATCCCATTTGTCTTTCTAAGTGAAGACTGATCATC
>JAQQSO010005588.1:0-11924 GCA_028658305.1 Pachyuromys duprasi
ATGGGAACAGGGACTGTCTCTGACATGAACTGATTGGCCTGCTCTTTAATCACCTCCCCCTGAGGGTGGAGCAGCCTTACCAGGCCACAGAGGAAGACAATGCAGCCACTCCTGATGAGACCTAATAGATTCAGATAAGAAGGAAGGAAAAGAAGGCCTCCCCTATCAGTGGACTTGGGGAGGGACATGTGTGCAGAAGGGAGAGGAAGGGAGGGATTGGGATGCGAGGAGGGAGGGAACTACAGGGGTGATGCAAAGTGAATAAAGTGTAATTAGTAAAAAATTTAAATAAAAATATGGATGTATATATGTAATATATGGACAAATAATACATTATCACTATTTGGTCACCCTAATATGTTACAACACTATAGAACTTTTTCTAAGTGCAGTACACATTAATAAATTTCTCTTTATTCCTTCCCTGTATTCTTTCAAGCCTGATATCATCATTCAGAATTTTTAGACTTCACTTGCATGACTGGGTCAAAAAAAACATTGTAATTTTTCTTTTGTGCCTTTCACTTACTATCGTAACTTCCAGATCTATCCATGTTTTATGAAAATGATTAGACAAGAATTCAGGATGACATGGCCATAGGATCCATCAGTTGATGCTGTTTTCTTAGCTTTTGTGAATACCATTGCAATCGCAGTGTAGATATGACTTCTTAGCAGTAAGGTAGGTGGCTTACACAGTAGTTATTTAAAATAATTAAAAACCTAGACTGTTTTCTGTGTCCTTTTAATAATTTGTATTTCAACCAACAGTGTTTAAGAGTTCCCTTTCCACATTTCCATCATGACTTGTTGTCGATCATTTTTTATAGTAGCTATTGCTACTCTAGTAGAGTATATAATTTTGATCTATTATTATTGCTGTTAACACTCAGATAAAGCTCATCATGCATTTAACTGTAAGACATGCCGTTGTAGCCTTGTGCTTAGAAATATCAGACAATAAGCAGTGATATATTTGGCTTCAATTTAAATAGCAAAATCATAGACTGCAGGTTTTGTCAAGTTGAAAATTAACAGTAAGTCAATGTGTTTTTGTTTTGTGAGCGTTTTTTCTGTTCTCTGCAAGGTAACTATCAGGCATTGGTGGCAAGTTTGGATCAGCATCTTCTGACATCCTTAGTGCCTTTTCTCTAAGCTACACAGTGACACAGTCATTGCCAGAAAAAGAAGAGAACTTATGAAGTAAGAATGGAAAGAAGGGAGAGAAGGACAAAATAAAAGAGAATAAACCACACAGACTTAAATAGACTATAAAAAATGAGAGCTGAAGGTGAAGTATCTCCTTGTTCTATTTCAGCTAGGAACATAGTCTACTGGGTGGCTCATATTTTCCATTGCTTTACACATGTTGGCAAATACTGTTTTGAAATCACAGTAAGTGCTGATTTTGGAGCTATAAATAAATGTTAAGGTGCACAGGTAGAATCCATGGCTGATGAGGACTGACTGTATCTAAGTGCTGTGCTGAGAGCCTCACGTATTGGAGCCAGAGTGAATCAGCCACAGAGGCGATTTAAACTTAAAACTGCTTTCAGCTTTCTGAGAATTCACACTAATCTCCATAGCATCTGGACAAATGTGTAATACCACAGTGAATTAGGGCTTGCCTGCACTAGTGGTGGTTATTTTGCTTTAAACTGTATTATCTTTTAATTTTCATTTTAAATTATTTTTACTTTCAGAGATTACAGTGTAGTTAGTTACACCATTTCCCCCTTCGTTTGCCTCCCTCCAAATTCTTCCATATACCCCTTCTTGCTCTCTTTCAGTTGTATGATGTCTTGCCTCCTTAATTGTTGTGGCATACATACATGAATATGTATATATGCATGTATTCCTAAATACACTAACATAACCTACTCAGTCTACATAATGTTGCTTGGATGTATGTTTTCAAGGATGACCACTTGGTAAACCAATGGTTGTGATCGTCCCTTTGTATTTTCCTAAGTGCTAGGGATCTTGGACACTTTTAAAGATATGTCTTAGCCATTTATATATTTTTTTCTTTTGAGAATTTTCTGCTCATATCTGTAGTCTGTTTTCAAAAATCGGCCTTTTTCTTGATTCTCTGTTTTTTTTTTTAGTTTTTTGAATATTCTGGATATTAATCCTTTATCTGATGTATAGCTGCAAAGATTTCTACTCTGTGGGTTTCCTCTTCACTCAGTTGCTTTTTTTTCCTTCACTAGAAACAATATTTTCAGATTATGAAGTCTCAAGTGTAAATTGTTGCCCTTGATTACCGAGTGGCTGTAGTCCTATTCAGAAGTTCTTTCTTGTACCTGCATCTTGTAAGCTCATGCTTAGCTAACTTTCTTAAAGAATCTATGACAACATGTGCATAAGGATAGTACACCTACAGTGACCTGGGCCCTTGTACATCAATGGAAAGTGAAGACAGTTCCAGCACAGATATACCCAAGGACATATCTGATTTATGCAATTCTTTACTGGAAGCTTTATTCTTAGCTGACTGCAGGTTTTGTCAAGTTGGAAATTACCAGTAAGGACAATGTGGTTTTGTTTTGTGAGCATTCTTTTCTGTTCTCTGCAAGGTAACTATCAGGTATTTGTGGTGAGTTTGGATCAGCATCTTCTGATATCCTTAGTGTCTTTTCTCTAAGCTACACAGTGACATAGTCATTGCTAGATAATATATACATATATGTATGTATTATGTATATATATTAAAGTCAGTTCTCTCAGGAAATGTATGCATTGGCAAAAATATCACGTTATTCAGAGTATAGAAGCAATACCACAGAACTTACAGGCAGAGTGAAGCCAGGCAAAACCCTAAATCTTAGCTCAGCAATATATGAGGCAAAGCCCTAGGAATCTAAGTACAATAGTTTCACAGTTTTATAGCTGGCCACTATTGAAGTAATACGTAACAAGCAAAAAACACGACATTTTGCCTTAAGAAAGGTATTAAGGTAGTCAGAGTGAGTCTTACTGTGATGTGATGGAGGGGCAGTCTACTGGAATACATGTATAGTAATACCATCAGATATGAATGGACTTGGTTCTTTGCATAATGCATGGTGTGTTGAGATGGGTGATGGACACGTTGACTGAGCTGCTTTGGCATATGACTTTTCTGTTGTCTGGTTAAGCCAGGTGAAGCATTTTTCACGATGCTGTTTTATTTTGAATGTTTGTTTGTTCATTTTTATCTTGGATAGGATCTTGTGAAAGCAAAAAAGCAAATACAAACCTATCTTGTCCCCTACTTGTTTCCCAGTAAATCACTGGAACAAATGGATATTTTGGGCTCAAGTAACAGAATGTACTGCACAATGCTAGTGGACTGAATGTGGCTGGACCACAGTTTGGGCTGTACTTCAGCAACCTCCAGCAGTAATCACAGGCACAATGTAAGGCTGCTGACACTTGAGTTTCACATATGGCTCATCCTTTCCTTTCACGATCCTGTTGCTGAATGTTTCGGGATCAGAACTGTGTTTGCACTCACATGTAGTCGGCTTTTCTTCTTTAAGTTTCTAATCATTGTGCTTTGTCTTGTTCTCAGAGCTCTGAAGAAAGAACATATGACTATGCTGTAGGAGCACAGAGCAGACAACCCTGGGAGGTACACTGAGCGCTACTCTGCATGTGTGGAAGCTATTTTCTCAGCTGGTATCATTTCCCTGCTCCTGCTAGGCAAGTTTTTTTTCCCCTAATACAGCTTCACTGGACTGTGTGGGCCTGGCTTTTTGCCCAGGCTCGGCATATTTCATCAACACTGTCATAGTTCTGGATGCATGCCAGCACAGCAATATCTAAACATCAAGACATAAGCCCTGGTTTCAGCACTAATCTAAAATGAACAGTGACTCTAAGAAGGGTCCATTATAAAGTGAGTCTCCCCCTACAATTCCTTTCTTTCCCCTTTGACCTATTTGCACTCATCTTTAAGATGCCTCTGCTTCCTCCTGTAATGATTCTTGATATGCTTTGATTCTTGATATGCTGCCTGTTTCCATCTACCCCATTCAGCAGCCGCAAGCACATTGCTTCAGTACTATGCTCTCCACAGCCTAGCCTCCTTGCTGAGATAACTCCCATGACTGGTGTGCAGATATCTTCAGAGGAGAAGCCTTAGCTGGACCTTGACTTGGCCCTACTGAGGATAAATCGTTCTACCCTTCCTTTGTGAAATACTTCCTTAGTTTAGGAATAAATTTCCCTTTGCTTTTTCAGAGCTTTAGAGTTGAGGAAGGGAAATTGCAAGTTTGAGCTGAGATTAGACTACATGAAGAAATTCTGTCTTCAAAAACATTTAGCCTTTCTGAATCTCAGCTTCTGCTTTGATACTCTGCAAGGTAGAGCCTTTCAGAAGCCCTCTGTTGTAGGCTCCTGTTTTGTTCCCTGTTTTCTCCCTCTTCTGATGTCCACTTCTTTTGCCTTTCTGAATGAAGATTGATCATCTTACCCAGGATTCTCTATCTTGATTATCTTCTTTAGGTATACAGATTTTAGTATGATTATCCTATGTTATATGTCTAATATACACTTAAAAGTGAGTATATTCTGTGTGTGTCTTTCTCTTCCTGGGATACCTCACTCAGGATGATCTTTTCTGGTTCTCATCATTTGCATGCAAATTTCATGAAGGGCATGGGTGGAGATGAGGGAGGAAGGGTGTGACTGGGAGGGGTCTAGGGAGGGGGCTACAGTTGGAATACAAAGTGAATAAACTGTAATTAATAAAAAGTGGTACATCTACACAATGGAATATTACTCAGCAATAAAAAAAGGATATCATGAAATTTGCAGGTAATTGGTGGGAACTGGAAAGGATCATCCTGAATGAGCTGTCCCAGAAGCAGAAAGACACACATGATATATACTCACTCATATAGACATATAATATAGGATAAACCTACCAAAATCTGTACACCTAAAGAAACTAATCAAGAGGGAGGACTCTGGCTAAAATGCTTAATCCTTATCCAGAAAGGCAAAGAGAATGGACATCAGAAGATGGAGAAAACAGGGAACAAGTCAGGAGCCTGCCACAGAGGGCTTCTGAAAGGCTCTGCCCTGCAGACTATCAAAGCAGATGCTGAGACTTATGGCCAACACTTGGGCAGAGCGCAGGGAATTTTATGGAAGAAGTGGGAAATAGTAAGATCTGGAGAGGACAGGAACTCCACAAGCAGAGCAACAGAACCAAAAAATCTGAGCACAGGGGTCTTTCCTGAGACTGATACTCCAACCAAGTACCATGCATGGAGATAACCTAGGACCCCTGCACAGATGTAGCCCAAAGCAGTTCAGTGTCCAAGTGGGTTTCATAGTAATGGGAATATGGACTGTCTCTGACATGAACTGAATGTCCTGCTCTTTAATCACCTCCGCCTGAGGGGGGAACAGCCTTACCAGGCCACAGAGGAAGACAATGCAGGTACTCCTGATGAGACCTAATAGACTAAGATCAGAAGGAAGAAAAAGAAGACCTCATCTATCAGTGGACTTGGGAAGGGGCATGTGTGCAGAAAGGAGAAGAAGGGAGGGGTTGGGAGGGAAGGAGAAATAGAAGTACAGTGGGGAAACAAAGTGAATAAAGTTTAATTAATAAAGAATATTTTTAAAATAAATAATTAAAAATAACATTTAGCCATACTCAAATGAATTATTTGCTCCAGGCATAAAATTTCCTACTAAATTTGGTTTGTTTTAAAGATAATCAGTCTTGTAAGGATGCTGAAAGGACAATCTTGCCAAGTGTCCTTCAAACTTACATGTAAATAATTTGACTAATAGGAAGTTCATTATTTGCCAAGGTAGTTCATTTAGCATTTGCAAATTTCTTCAATAAAGCTGTTTCTGATGTAGGGATAAAAAAAAAATCTGTCAAAAGCCTGATAGGTAACTCGATGGTAGAGCATCTGCTTAGCCTGTAGGAGGTTTTGGGTCGCTCTAAGAATCAAAACAATTTATCATATACTCAGACATAGAAGTTATATCCCTCTAAGACATTCTGAATGACACAAAGCTTTGTCTCCAGGAAATCCCTGAAATAAATACAGAGGCTAACCTAGCCAACTGATATTGAGGTCTCTGTTCTCTGCGTCTGTGTTCACTTCCCAAACTGATTTTCTAAAAACACAGCTGTGAGCCCTTGTAGCGAAAATGTCTTAGCATTTGTAGGAGTTACTATTTCTTAAAATTTAACTTTATTTATATATTTATTACAATTTATTCTATTTGTATCCCTGCTGAGGCCTCTTTCCTCATCTCCTTGATCACCCTACCTCTTCTCCCATTCCCTTTCCTTAGTCCCCAGATGGGGGAGGACCTCCTCCCCTTGTATTTGACCCTAGCCTATCAGATCTCCTCAGGACTGGCTTCCTCTGTGGCGTGGCAAGGCTGCACCCCCTTCTACCCAGTGGGAGGTTGTCTCTGAGTTTATGAAAGAGACAGCCCCTCTACCTCTTACTAGGGAACCCACTTCGAAACTGAGCAGCCAATGGGATTCCTTTGAACAGGGGGCTAGGTCCTCTCCATGCATGGTCTTTAGTTGGGGAATCAGTCTCTACAGGTCCTCCTGGGCCCAGGTGTTTTGGCTCTGTTGTCCTCTTTGTGGAGTCCCTGTCCCCTCCAGGTCTTTCTGTCTCTCTCTTCTTCCATAAGGATTCTGGCACTTTGGCCAAATTTTGGCTATGAGTCTCCTATCTTTTTCGTTACCCTGGTGGGTAGAGTCTTTCAGAGGTCCTCTGTGGAAGGCTCCTGTCCTGTTCCTTGTCATCTCCTATTTCTGAAGTCACTTTGCACAACCACTTTGGAAGTAAATCTGGAGCTTTCTTAGAAAATTGGCAAGAGTGCTACCTCAAGATCCAGCTATACCACTCCTAGACATATACCCAAAACATGCCTCACCATTCAATAAGGACATTTGCTCAACTATCTTCATAGCAGTTTTATACGTAATAGCTTAAACCTGGAAACAACCTAGATGTCCCTCAATAGAGGAATGGATACAAAAGTGTGGTACATTTACACAGGGGAATACTACTCAGCAATTAAAAAAAAGGAAAATATGAAATTTCCAGGCAAACAAGAGTGTCTATTGTAGTTTAGAATTTAGTATTCAGAATTCCTTCTGCAGGTATCTTTTCTTTTTGTTTTTCTTCTTATTTGTTAAGTAATTTTCTCAGATTGAAGTAGTTAGATACTTAAAACCTTGTTTTAAATTTGCTGGAAACTACATTTTAGGATAATTCATACAGAACAGCTTTTTAATGTAACTATATAATTATTGTAACTTATAACTATATAAGATTTTAACTATGATTAAAATCTTCTGGCATTTAGGAACCTTTTATCCCTTTCATTTGTTTTTAATTGAGTGTCTGCATTCTGTATGGTTATAATCAATGTCCTGTCAATTTTTGCACTATTTTATTTACCATCCAATGTGTAAACTAAAATGCCTCTTAATTTTTAAAATTAGTAAAATAATTTGTATATATTTTTAAAGATCTCTGTGCTTGTATGTGTGTTTGTGTGTGTGCGTGAGAGAAAGAGAGAGAGAGATTGTGTGTGTATACAGGTGCCTTTAGAAGTCAAAACAGGGTGTCCCATTCCATCCCTATTCAAATAATTTAATATTACTCAGAGCTTTGTTGTTTGATTATATCACTTGCTTCCAAATACTTAGCCCCGAGTGAGTTAGATTTCTAGAGTGCTTATCTCAGCTTGGTAAATTAATCTTGCAAAATTCAGCTCGAGTTTCAGGTAATTTTAATTATCAGGTAATTTCTCTCCCCATTTCCTTCTAATCACTCGCAGAACCTATACTTATGCAAAGTTCTCTCACTGAATTTTATATCTGTGGTCATGCCACATCTGTAGTTGTCAGGGAAGAGACATTCTTTAAGTATATGTTCCATAGGCTATAAACAAGGAGCCTCCTGAGAAGGTCAAGTTTCTACACGAGTAGGTTACTAGATCAAATGGATGCAGTGAAAATGCTAGCAATTGTGGAGAAATAGAAAATAAATAGTTGACTTTGTCATGACTCTGCGGGTGCTAGCAATGTTTACTTGAAATATCTAGTAACTAAAACTAAAAAAAATAACATTAAATTAAATAAAAAGTTAAGCATATTACATATGGTAAAAGATAGGAGTCTTTATAGAAAAGATTAAGAAACATTTCCCAAATTCAAGAATAGCAGTTATGAAGGTTAAATTCCCTTTAAACATCCTGTAATTGCTTCTTACATAAAAAATAAACAATCCTCAAGGTGTTAGGTGAATAAGCAAAAATGGCTTGAGCAGATAATGACAAATAAGACTAAGGAAGACAGTTCATGAGTAGCTAGTTTATAAATGTGAGGTGTAAAAATACAAAAAGCTGTTGGACTTGCTGGCTAGGTGAGGGAGTGTCAGCTTAACTCAGGGAAGTATCCCCTGGTAGGTTGCCCATGTTCCAGGGCATCTCTCCACACCTGTGCAGATATGGCAAATACGATAAGCACTAAGAACAAGAGGCAATGGATTTGGGAAGTGGTTATTCTGGTGGGATCCGGAAGTGGCTGAAGAGATCACGAGAGTGAAATATATATGACCAAAATACATTGTACAAACGTATGAACATTTCAAATAATAAATTAGAAATACATTAAATTCAAAAAAGAATATGAGAGAGTAAGAGTGACCTTGAATGTTATTCACCCATCTCTGTTTATAAGAATTTGCTTTCCAAATTCTTCAACATGCAGACAGAAAAATATACTCCAAAGAATAATAACAGGCTCTCTAACAACACTCCACTGGCAATGATCAGTTTTCAAACTGTAAGGTGGCAATCAGTTTTCCCTGTGGTCCACTTTATATCTGTATCATCTAGATAGATTGTGCCTCCCACGTAGGCACAAATTCAAATCCTCTTTCCATGGAAAAATGGTTCGAAAATATTCACATTTGAAGTCATTAAAAACAACTCTGTCTAAACGCTGTGATTACAGCAGAGAAGAGAGGTCTTCAGCTCTCATAAATACTCTTTTCTACCGCCCCATTGCCCCAGTGCTTCCCAGAACCACGGAATCTTAATATCCCAATGGTGAATCGTGTACTGGTTAAAAATTAAGGCCACAATATCTTGGTTTATGAGCTATGGCAATGCCTCTTAGTTTGGAGGTATTGCCATATTATTTTATAGTTAATCTAGAACCTTGTTAAGTCAGCAAATACACTTTCTATCATGTATAGCATGCATATCAATAACTTGAATCCAGGATACATGAAATAGTTCATCACCAACAATGATAGCACTTCACTAGGTCTCTGTTGCCTATAGGCATTCTCTCCCAATCTTCTGCTGTTGTTTGGGGTTTTTAAGAAAAAAAATTAAGACAGTTGGACTTTAAACTTTTTCTATCTGCCATAAAACTTACCTTTCCATCCCTAGCAAACTTTCAAATCAATTTTCCACGTTAAAAATTACAATCAATGTATTATCATGGTTACCGACCTGTTGTTATTATCTCAGGTGAAAGATTGAAATATTCATTAGCTATATTTTCTTGCTTATGTGTAGTTGTTTATATAACCTGTAGATGAGTAATTTGTTGAGCATAGATGTTTTTGTAGTTCTTCTCATGTATTGTAATTTCAGATCATCTGTCTTTTGTGTGTAAGCAAAGTTATCGTAATTATACTATAGTCTAACTTATCATTTATTGTTTGTGCTGTTTAATATTTCTGGATCCTAATAATGCAAAATTAAGAGGGGGTTGATGCATATGTCAAGGTTATTATAAAATATATGAATGATTCTGTCAATTGAAGTCAACGTCAAGACTGGGTATTTTGATTTCCGTGCATGGTTGTTGAGTATGCAATTTAGTGTTCCTTTACACACACAGAATAATATCTGCAAGTCTTCACCACATGTAGATTTTGTCTGCTATTAGATGGCTGGGTTTTATGATTTTTTATTATCAGGCTAGTAATTTGGGTTGTTTATGTGATGATTATCACAGATTTATCAAGCGTCGCTGTAAAGTACCTGTTCTAGCCACAAACACATTGCAGTCTGCATTGCTGCCACTATACTTCTTACTGTCCAAGTGGAAAAATAAAACAACATGGCTAACGTAGAATTAAGGGGAAGGGAAGTTCCATTTCTTGGTGTTATAATAAATGAAAAGGTTTTTAAAGCCTCATATCTCCCCATTCTACAGTATCCTAAGAATGTTTTTTTAAATTTTTATTTTATTTTATATTTATTGTTAGTTACATTTATTAATCCTGTATCCCAGGTGAAGCCCACTCCCTCATTCCCTTCCATTCCCACCCTCTATCCCTCATCTCCTCGATGCCCCTTTCCAAGTCCACTGATAGGGAAAGACCTTCTCCCCTTTCATCTGACCCTGGTTTATCAGGTATCTTCAGGACTGGCTGCAAAGTCCTCCTCTGTAGCCTAGGAGGGCTGCTCCTCCCTTGCAGAGTGGGAAGTTCAAAGAGCCTGCCATTGAGTTTATGTCAGAAATAGTCGCTATTCCCCTTACTAGGGTACCCACTTGGATACGGAGCTACTGTGGGCTACAGGCAAGCAGAGGTTCTAGGTTATATCCACACATGGTCCTTGGTTGAAGAAACAGTCTTACATAAGCCCTCTGTGCCCAGATATATTTGGTCCTTGTGGAGCTTCTGTCCTCTCCAGATCATATTAACTCCCCCTTCTTTCATATGATTTCCTGCCCTCTGCCGAAGGTTTGGCTATGAGTCTAAGTTTCTGCTTTTATACACTGCTAGGCAGAGTCTTTTCAGAGGCCCTCTGTGATAGGACCCTTTCCTGTTACTTGTTTTCTCCTGCTTCCCATTTGTCTTTCTAAGTTAGGATCGATCATCTTACCTTGTGTCCTCTTTCTTATTTATCTTCTTTAGGTGTATAGATTTCAGTATGTTTATCATATCTGATAGGTCTAAATAAGTGAGTATATACCATCGACAGCCTTCAGACTGGGAAAGGATCTTCACCAAACCTGTATCTATCAGAGGGCTGATATTCAGAATATATAAAGAACTAAAGAAGTTAAAAAGCAATAAATGAAGCAATTCAATTAAAAACGGGGTAGGGAGCTAAACAGAAAATTCTCTGTAGAGGAATATAGAATGGAAGAGAAATACTTAAGGAGATGCTCAATGTCCTTATAGCCATCAGAGAAATGCAAATCCAAATGACCTGAGATTTTACCTTATGCCCATCAAAATGGCTAAGATAAAAAACTCAAGTGACAACACATACTGGAAAGGTTGTGGAGAAAGGGGAACCCTCCTCCATTGCTGGTGGGAATGTAAACTGGTACAACCACTTTGGAAATCAATCTGGTGCTTTCTCAGACAACTAGGAATAGCGCTTCCTCAGGACCCAGCTATACCACTCCTAGGCATATATCCAAAAGTTGCTCAAGTACTCAACAAGTATATTTGTTCAACCATGCTTGTAGCAGCTTTATTTATAATATCCAGAACCTGAAAACAACCCAAATGTCCATCAACTGAGGAATGGATACAGAAATTGGGATATTTTTAAACAATGGAATACTACTCAGCAATAAAAAATGAGGAAATCATAAAATTTGCAGGCAAATGGTGGGATCTAAGCATCTTTTATTGAAGAAACTTTCTCCAGTCTCCAGAATTAAACAATAGTATGTTGCCACAAGACTACACTTTACTTGTATATGATTGCCATGCTCTCTTTAAATGTACGGTAATTGTGTAATTTCCTCCATCTCATTCATTATATATTGTTATTTTCATTCCCTATCCCCATTCAGTGGTTCTGTAGTATAAGTTAAAATCCGGAATAGCAATACATTTTTCTAGTAGTGTTTTTATTGTTCAGAATAGTTCCAGGTTGTGAGGGGCCGCACTCACATT
>JAQQSO010005589.1:0-11924 GCA_028658305.1 Pachyuromys duprasi
GTCTGCAAATAGTGATACTTTGACTTCTTCCTTTCCAATTTGTATCCCCTTGATCTCCTTTAGTTGTCTTATTGCTCTAGCTAGGACTTCAAGTACTATGTTGCAGAAATATGGAGACAATGAGCAGCCATGCCTAGTCTTTATGTACTTCTGATGCCTATTTTATTTCCCTTTCTGAGGGAGATTCCAGCATCCTCCCCAAAAAACACTCCACCATACCACAAGGATACCTGTTCAACTATGTTCATAGCACCTTTATTTGAAATAGCCAGAAACTGGAAACAACCTAGATGTTTCTCAACTGAAAAATGGATTTAAGGAAAAAAAAAGTTGTACATTTACACAATGGAATACTACTCCGCTATAATAAATAAATAAATAAATAAACAAATAAATAAATAAATAAATAAAACAAGGACGTCATGAAATTTGCAGGCAAATGAATGGAGCGAGAAAATATTATCCTGAGTGAGGTAACTCAGACCCAGAAAGACACACACATAATATATTCACTTATAAGTGAATATTAAATATATTATACAGGATAACCATTATATGTTTTTCAAAGTATAGACCCATAATGGTGTTTTATTTTAATACATGCATACATCTGTGTGTGTGTGAGTGTGTGTGTATGTGTTCTGTCTCCAGTATTTTCTGAAAACTGTGAGGTCAACCTAATGATTTTACTACATTCAAGGTCCTTTTCTGCCCATTTATGATTGCCTCTGCTAATATGACAGATTTCCATGGGAACAACCAAATCCACTTATCATAGTAACCCCCACTGAAATTTCACTTAAGAAATTGGTCACTGTCCCTATTACATGTGTTTGTTTTGATCTGTTTTGTTTCTTCAGTTAGGGTTTCACTCTGTAGAGCTGCTAACCTGGAACTCATCATACAGCCCGGACTGGCCCCAACTTGTGGTTCAGCTTCTTAAATGCCAGGAGAGCAGGCATAAATCACCACACCTGACTCTGCCTTCATTAACTAATTTGAAATTCAAAGATTACAGTTCTGTTTTAATTCAAATTACCTTCCTTAATTTATTATCAGGCATGCTTTATGAAGAAAAATGTTCCCATGCAACAATTTGGTTGTCTTAAGAAATAGCTTGTCAAAAAAAGACAAAGTGTTTTCTCTTTCCTCTTATTTCCACTTTTCTCAATAATTAATAAATGCTCTAGAACTATCCAAAGAAAACAGTGACTAGTTTGTTTTTAAAATGCCATTTTAAACTTAAGGATTTTTTAACATATATGATGTATTTCAATATATTTCACCTTTTATTTATTTGATGCTTAAATTTCCCACAGCTTCTCATTGCTCCTAGGTCATTAAAACATTACCCCAAAAGGCTTTTGTTAGCTTCCCTGTTTTCAAATGTAACAAGATATTCCAGAACCAAGTAATATATTCCCTGCCCCACACCTGTAATCACCTACCTGTCAGAAGAAAAAAAAAAGGTCTCAATTTCTTCCTTAGGAATGGTATTTAGAGGACACATTGTAGATGTGAGGATTTTTTTAATTCTGTCTAAGTTGTTTTCAGTAGACAAAACTACTTTTTTTTTCTTTTTAAGACAAAAAAGATCTAGTTCATTTCCCTCCTATATTTTCTGTCTTATAGTTTACCTTACCTGCCTACTTCCTTTATTATTTAATTTGGAATTGCAAGCCGATAGTTCTGTTCTAATTCAAATTTCCCGCCTTGGTTTACTAGAAGGTACATTTTATATTGAATAGATAAGCAGATGTGTGCGTATGTGTATATTCACATTTGTTAAAGGGGAGACTTCCTTCTCCTTCTCATGACAGAAGAAAATAGGACGCCAGTAGTAGACATGTAAAGGGCACCACTGTAGAACAAAACAGGGAAGTGGAGGATAGACGTAGAAGTGCAGAGCAGGGAGATGTCACTACAAGATTCAGTGATTGTAAAACTGTTGATATCTTATACCTAAAAAGAATGTTCATATACCAGAAAAATGCTTGTTCCCAATAAAGCCTCAAATGTTATAATCACGCCTCAACCATCTCCAAAAATCATAGTGTTTTAACCGTATTTCAGGTATACACTAAGTCTCATTACAGTGGTAAGCACTGTTTGTGTTTCCATCTTATCAAAGAGATTCGGTCATTTCAGCCATTTCCAATGACCAGTGAGTGGGAAAACCAAGATCCCACCTGCACATTCTGAGTATCACCATCTTGTGTCTCTCAAAAGAGTACAGCATACAGACACACACACTCATGCACAAGCATACATACTTGCACATGTACATAGGTTGAAAGTCAAGAGTATTGGCACACCTAAGTAATAAACAATCTTATTATAAAATGAGATTTAGAAAACTAATATTTCAACACACTTACAAGGTTGAAAGCCATAAGAGGAATAAACTAAGACTTGGAGGACAGATAAACATAGACAGAAGGGTAGAGACATACATACACACACACACACACACACATTCATCCCTTCATTCTTCATTCTTCATCCCACAAAAGAGGATACTGAGAGCTTTAGAGAGAGATTTAAAGATGTTGAACTCTCAAAGCCACATACTTAGGAAATTTTGAAATTCAGACTCACGTAGTCCAAAAACTGCAATTGCCTTTCAGTTTGAGGAGCCCAGATGATGGGTGTCACAACCGGCTCATTTTGAAATGGGATCCAGGCTGTATGTTCTCAAAACACTGGTGTTAACTATGAGTCTCCCCTAAACATAAGATCTAATCCAACTGCTCCACTGAAATAAAATAGAAGTAGTCCATTTGTCCCTCAGTTTGGGCCTAACTGGTGAAGGAAGAAATGCCTGGTGTTTATCATAGCAGGTGTAGGAAGCCATCCACTTTCCTTCTTCAACCCAAAGAGCCAGTCATCACAGCTTCTCTATGAGAATTCTGAGAAGCAATGCCTACAGCTGGTTAGCCCTCGTGCCAAGAGTATATAAACCCAAAATGGAAACTGGAGGGGAAAGGAAGGAAAACTTGGCACACCAGTCCTCTGTCTTGCTTCCCATCAGTTAGAGCTGGGGGGAGCAGACATGAGAACATCACCAGCTGTTATGCTTGCTATGCTCTGCCACCAACCACAGCCTTGCCTGCCCCAGACCCACTACTGCAGCAAACAGTTTGCATCTATAGCTCCAATTCCTTTATTCACTAGGAGAAATACACAGACATGTCAGAGGCCCTGGGCATTGCCTCAAGCAGGACAAGGTTGATAGATGATTGACTGACAACCCACGGATGAAGCTTCATTGCGCTTCTTAATCCATATATAAAATCAGAGGCAGAAAAAGAGAATCTGTGTTCTCCAAATTTCTCCTTTTCCCTTTTATTCCCATGAAGAACATTGAGATGGTGCCAATCACATTTAGGACAGACCTTTTAGATGATCCTTTTGGAAACACCTTCAGTAATGACACACACAAATGTGTGCTTCACTAATCTTCTAGGCCAGTGGTCCTCAACCTATGGGTCACAACCCCTTTTGGGTAGAATAACCCTTTCACAGGAGTCAGATATCAGATATCCTGCATATCAGATGTTGGTATTACAATTCATAATAATAGCAAAATTATAGATATGAAGTAGCAACAAATAATGTTATGGTTTGGGATCAGCAAAATATGAGGAGCTGTGTATTAAAGGGTTGCAGCATTAGGAAGGTTGAAAGCCACTGCTCTAGGTCAACTGGTGATCACTCAGCCCTCATAGGACCAACTTAGAATCCAATAAGTGAATTTATTGTGACATTGGCTCTATAAATATCTATTAAAGACATGAAACTTCATTAAAACCTTGCTCTCTGTTATGAATCCAAAGAAAGTAGACAATTTTTTCCAAAAAGTATTTAAATTTAAACACCTTCAGACAGAAGTTTGGTGTGCATGATGTTGCGGGTCCAGGTCTTAGGATGAAAATCACGTGGACATCTTACACCATAAAATACAGTGCAGTGGAAGTTTGGGTTATGTTGTAGTTCCAAGTGTGGTTTGCGGGAATGCCTTGTCCATAGCTGATAGCAGCCTCATGAGAGGGTGAGTGATTCTTGTCAATAAGAAACTGGTTTTTGAACAGCTAATAACATCATGTGTGGACTTTAAGAAGGTGTAAATAGGAGCCCACAGACAGCCAGAGATTTCTTTGCATTGCAATGTTGTGTATATGCTTCATTTCACTCTTAGAGAGAAAAGCTCCAGGGAACTCTTTGTGCGGCTTTTGCTGATTCATGCCACTTGTGCTGAGTTCTACTGCTGCTGTTGCTGGACCTTGATGCTGCTTTTGCTATTGCTGCATTGCTGGTTTGCTGTTTGTCTGGACTGCAGGTATCCTGACAACAAAGAGTGGAATTGACCCAAGGAACTACTTCTAAAGAGGCCCACATCCCCCTCCCCAGCTCCCTATCAACCTTCTTTCTCTGCTATGTTGTGTTGGGGTGTTAGAAGTGATTGGGGTAGAGAAGGGAAAAAGAGACATAACCCAAAAGAGTAGGTTTAAAAAAGTCAAAGCCTACAATACAATGACGGGCTACCAACAAACATCATTGACTTCTTAGCAGATGCACTAAATTATAGGAAAATGGAAGAAAAGTATGATTTATTAAACCACTGTACTGCTGGTACTCCAATCATATGATTAGTGAGGCATCTTTTGGGAATATTGATCACCTAGTCTATAGCCTAGCAGAGAATCTTCTTTTAAATTATTTTAATAGAGCCATAAATGTGAGAAAAAATAATTAAGAAAAGCGATGAGTCTTTGTGTTGCGCACACCTGCAATCCCAACACTCCACTGGCAGAGGCAAGAGGATCATGAGTTCCAGGACAGCCTGAGCTGTAAAGTGAGACCATATATCATATTCATGAAACAGAAAAAGAAGGAGGAAGGAGAACACGGTAAGGATGTATTTTATGTGCAAGTACTTTTCACATATTGATACACTATACCCATGGCTTTGTCAGAAAAGTTTCATTTCCAGTTCATGGATGAAAAATGAGGGGCTAGTTATAATAACTCCTGCAAACAAGAACACAAAGCCTATCATTGGCATCATACCCAGGTATGTTGTTTCCTAAATCCACTTGGTACTTTTTTTTAAACCAACCTGGCTACTCCAGAGGAAAGGACATGCCACACCAGGAGAAGGAAGTCAAAACCAATGATTCTGCAGAGTCCTACAGAAGCAACAGTGTGTGGTTTCTAGAGGCAGATTGTGCAGGAGAAACTGGGTCTTGGCTCCTTGGGGAAGCAAAGTAAGGCACGCCTCCCAGTGTCCTTGCTGACTGCCAGTTTCAGTGGGAGATGTCTTGTAAGGGGGCTCTCTTTTCAAAACACATCAAAGAGCCGTAATTGCTCAGGTCCCCTGTAAATATCCAGGCACAGAGTTCCATTTATTATAATTTCCAAATGACTGAAAAGCTTTTCCTTCTTTTGTGATGCTCTGAAAATTGGAACAAACTGAGAGAATTCCATTCTCCACTCACAACTGAAATACACCACTGGGTTTTCTTACCAGCACAAAGAAACCAAGGAGAAAGGACATCTTTCCTTTTTCAGCAGGAAAAATAAATTGTGAGCTGTTATGAAATTATGTTGTTACTATTTTGACCCTAAGTACAAACCCATTTATCTGCCAGATTAGCTTATATTTTATACACACATGGCCATTCTAAACTGAGACTGTCTCATTACTCTACTTGTCTCTGGACAAGTTACAAAAGATCAGGCTCAGCTGCACTACCTGTTGGCAGGCAGAATCTGGGCAACTTATGAAACCTTTCTAGTCCCTTCCTTGTCTGCTTTTTAGAAATACTGACACCTGGGCACGTTCCTTGTGTCTTAGTACAAAGAATCATGTCTGGGTAATCATTAGTGGTGTCGTTAATGGAAAATAGCATTAATTTTGTATCTAGCTTGCCATTTTTATACCATCCTCAGGCTAGGGACTATTCTGGCTAGTTGCCTTGGGAAACTCTGTGATTAGTAAAACTGATGCTAGACAGACAGGATCTAGAAATCCCAAAAATGTCCCGATGCCTTTACTTATATAAAAACACTAGTTGTAGATTTTACACGTGAGTATATCAGTAACTCCTGCAAGTATAAGAAACATAGAAACAAAACAATGTGATTGCTGTGCCTTTAAGTCAGGCAGGCCATGGCTTAAAACCTTTACCACTAGTAGATGTGCCCTTTCCTTTTGAAGTATCAAAACAAAACCTAGGGCTGGGAATGTAACTTGCTAATGGAGTATGCATGGTCCAGGCCCTGGACATTGAAAAAAAAGTATGCTATCCATTCTATACATTTTCAGAACTACCAGAAACTATTTCATTTAGATATTCACGGAATATATTACACATGCCAGGAATTGGGCCAAACATCAGACATACAAATGTAAATAAAATTCAACCTTTGGTGTTTAGAATTATTCTGTAGACAAAACAGTGAAGTATGAAAGCATGCCCAATTTTCCTGTTGTGTAATGATGATAATTATGAGGCTTCTTTAGTGAAAACAGGGTAATAATGTCTATAAAGACAGAGACATCCCTGTGTTGCTGATTATCGTACTTTCAGCATCTGGCTGAGAAGATAATGTTTATTGAGGAAACCTATTAGTAAACTGGAAAGAACTGTGAGTAATTAGTGCAGAATATGGCCATTATCTCCAGCAGATCATATAACCTCCTCTGCCAACTGAACCTGCCTCCATACATCTTCAAGATCAAAAATCTCTCAGACAATTGCTTGGTGAGAGCTTGTTTTGCAGGTTCCTGTACAAATAGCTGTACAAACCAAAAGGACACCAACAACTGCTCATGGAAAACTCCTCTTTGTTCAGATACCAAGGAACCCACACAGACAGTAAAGGAATTTAGACCAATCTCAGACATCTTGCCTTTATCCCAAACTCTGTAAGGTCTGTAGAACTACATCAGACTAAATGTCTACATAACACCAAGTGATGAATTCTGCCCTTTCTGACTGCAAAATAAAATGCCCACAATGAAAAGGCCAACTCAAGTCCAAAGACATTCTGGGAAAAGTATAATAAACTGTGCCATGTTTCAAGTGGACAACCTACCTGTTGTAAAGGGCTATCCTCTGAGCCAAACAAACACCGTCTTGCAAAATATCATGCCAGCTGGGCTTTCTGACTATTACGTTCTTGCACAGAAGGGTCATAGAGCCCTCACCTAAACATCAAACCACTCCTCCCAACCACTTTGCAGTTCTGTCCTAATTTCACCTGGCCTCAGTATTTCATGGAGAGACTAGATTATATAGGCTAAGAAGGCTAGGGCAAGGAGTTTCATCTATATAGCCATGAGGAAACCATTATCCCTGCTATGTACAGAACTCCCATTGTAGCTGCTCTAAGGTCAACCACACCCCTGCCATAACCCCTCACTCATACTCTGTAAATAACCCTAAAAACTTATTGGTTTCACCTGTGTGATCTTTGGTGAAATCAAACTTTGTTTTCTTACTAGTACTGTAGAAGAAAGGAAGAAGGATTGCCTCATTGTTGTTGTTGTCATCTTTGTTGTTATGGCCAACTACTCCCACCCCACCCTTACCCCCATTCCCACCCAGGGTAAAATTTCTTTCAACACTGAAAACATTTGCTTCCACAAATGCATGTTTAGAGGATTGGGAATTCAGTTTCAGGTAATAGAGAATTTTTCCATGCCTTTGATGGCCCGTTCCAAACATTTGGGGATTTGACCCAGCCTCACTTATTCACCCAGACCAGCAAAAAGAGGAGTGTGAGCTAGTCCCATTATTACCATTGAAACCAGTTTCTCTTGCTATAAACACACCAAAATGAGGCAAGTGCTGGCGTTTTGTCCCCTCTCCAATTATCCCAGAACACTTCTGCACACTGAGAGTCTTCCTAACCCTTGCCAGTACCATGTTTCCTCACATTATTGCCCGGTTCTGAGAGCTATAGTTCGCACAAATTTGCCTTTCCATTTACACATGCCAATCCGTAGTTAGTAGTACAGTATCACTTTGTATTCATTAAGCTCTATGATTAGTGCTCTGACATATCTCCTAGGCTTCATGTGGATAATGCTGCATTATTCCCATATCACCAACAAAGGATCTCAATAACATAAAAATTCTGTCACTTGTGGTCACAGGAGAACCCATTCCAAACCTAGACCACCTACTCTCGACTCCTGATACTTAAAAGTCACATTACATCTTCTGCTTCTGCCACTGTTACAGAATGGCATGCTAATGCCTTACCTGCCCATCTAGTAACACCTATTATATCCCTTTCTTCTCATCCTCTCAAGTCACCAAGCAATGCTTCCAAGCTTGTTTTGCCTTCTGCTTTGTCTGGTTTTGGATATTCATCAATCAACTCCTTCTGTAAAGTATGTCAATCTGTCTCATATTAAAATAAATCCTTCAGCCCTCTGTCCAGCTATGGAGTGCTACATCTTCTGTCTTTGTTCCCTTTTCTTTCATCACCAAACATCATGAAGTATTCACTGTCTCCAACATTTCTACTCGTTTGCTTTCCAACTCACTAAAATCAGCATTTTTTATAATGCATTCTAATGTAAGTCTTCCAAATAAAGTCACAAATCCATATAAAGCATTCAACCACATTGCCTCTCAACCACATTGCCAATCCTCAGGAATTGCATTCCTACCAAACTGACCTCTGAGTATGTAAATTGCAAAAGACATAAGTTTAATAGGGTCACACTGGATTCCCCTCATCACACCCTAGTCTTCTGTACCTCTACTCTCAGCAGCTCAGTCTAAATGTCTTCCCTTTCTCTCAGCCTCCATTTAAATCCATGTGAATAGCAAGTTCTGTTGTTACCTGGTATGCTCAACAGAGAACCCTCAAAGACAGTAGTTCCTCCTTCTTTCAGAATCTATGGGAAACAAATTGTTTCCCATAGAAGTGAAGGACAGGGTCCCATGAGCCCCTGCTCCTTCCTTGGCTATTGTTAATAGGCTCATCATGTGTGAGTTAAGTGCAGGTAACTACAGTTCATATGGGTTAGTGTTTGCAGTAGTACTATCAAGTCTTGAGAATGTTGTTTTATGGCCCTTGACTCTATATTTCAGATTTTATAATATAATCTTATATCCATATGCATATTGTTAAATACCTGTATGTATGTATGTGTCTGTGTACATGACACTATATGGAAATAAATTGATGGGACTGTGTTTTCAAAATAATAAGTATTATTGGTCAGAATAACTAAAATTTTCTACAAAAAAAAGAAAAATATGGATAATATAAATGAAAATGGATGTTATAAATAGATATTATACATAAATAGAAGCAATCAATGAACACACCAAAAGATACTTGAGCTCATCAGTGTTTAAGGAAATGTAAATTTTCTTAGCAAGAAGAGCATTTCTCACCCACTAGTTTACTCAAAGCCGAGAAAAAACTAACTTTTAAGTATTGGTAGTTGGTGCAACTCTCTAGGAAAAAAGTATAAATTGAATCAATCATGTAAATAATTCCAGGTCTTCAATTAAACCATAGACTCTGCCTAGAACTCACATCCTAGCTGGATGGTGGTGAAGCATACCTTTAATCCCAGGCAGAGGTAGAGGAGCTCTGAGTTGTAGGCCAGCCTGGTCAACAGAGTGAGTTCCAGGACAGCTGAGGTATACAGAGAAACTGACACATTTCGTACCTGTCTTGAAAAAAAATAACACAATAAAGAAGAGTTTTTCAAGTATTTTTGAAATACTCATTCTTGCTTTAAAACTCAGTTTGGATGAAATCTGCTGAGTAAAACCTCCTTGTATTCCCAGATACAGAATGAATCATTCTGAGCTTCTATGTAAGGGCATATTATTCCTATTACACTGCACTACACTTATGCATTATGTGCTTCCCCCAATTACCTGGGAACTCTTAAAATTTGCATTCTGCTTCATCTCTCCACCACAGGGCTCAGCACTGGCAGTAATGAACATGCACATAAATTAATGAAACTCTATGTCTCCCATGCCCCTTCCATGGCCACATACACTGCAAATTTCTATTTATTTATTGCGAGTTCTAGGGGTAGACCTCATAGCCTTGTGCATGGTAGGCAAGCACTGTACCACTGAACCATATTCGCACTGCTGTATTCCTATGGTCACTGCTGGCTAAAGCCTGATACTCCTCTTCTGTCTCCAGCTTGACACATTTCATACCCTGATATAGTCACATAGAATAAAACCAAAAGCTACATAAATCCAGAAAGCCTGTCCATGTTTTCATTGGAGTATCAGTCAATTATATCTCCCTCCTGAATACTCTCAAGCTATAAAGCTAGTTTTCATTTTTTAAAGGACATTGAATTTCTAATTCTCCAGACCCCTGTGGAGACACATTTACGATCCGGATATTGATAAAAGTGACTCTCCACACTTGATTAAGGTGTATTAGTTGGTGTCTGACAGCTTCCTTACCCATGCCTGCTGTACCTGGTACCTAAGGACCTTAGAATGAGTGGCAGATGAGAACAAAATAGTGGTGATTGGGTTGTGCTACAACCTGTGTCATTTGGCTGTGTTTACAGCCAGCCCAGCTGAACCTGATAGCAGCTATGACACTTGGGGAACAACAGTAGCTTTTCAAGTCAATATATGAGGCTTTGTAGTGTAATAAAAAAAGAAGGTTGTAGAAAAGGCAATGCTGATGTAGACTTCCAGCCCCACCCTCTGTAATTCTTTGACTTCCCCTAAAAATAGCAACCCTGAACATAACTGTCCTTAATGAAAAAGCAACAGCTGCTTTGCTCATTTCCCAGAATGAGAAAAGGTCTTAAGGAATAAATATCTTGATTCACTTAAGCCCAGTAATCCTATGAGTAAAGTAGTTTCAGTCCTATATTAAATGTACAAAGGGAGAGCTAAGGAACTTCTATAATGAGATAGCTAGTAATCCAAAGTCTGAAGCCAAGTTGTTAACCACAAGCCACAGAGATCATCATAAAAATTGCTATTCCATTGAGAGATAAGTAAATAATTTATAAATAGATAAATTGATTGATTGATAGTTTAATGTAGGGTATAAGGTTCCAGTCTGGCATGAAACTTGATATGTAGTTCAAGCTGGCCTTGAATTCCTACCTCTACCTCCTTACTGTTAGCATTATAGTCATGAGCCACCAAACTTGGATTAAATTTGTTTTAAATATCCATAACACTGTGAAATTGGTATCTTACTACATGCCTTGATCAAAGCATTTTCCATTTTGTTATACTTATTATAAATCACATTAGGCTGAAAGCTTCTTGAAGAGGGGAATGGAAATGCATTTGCCTATGAGCAAGAATTGTAGCTCTGTGTTCTGGATCCTCAGGCTCTAGGTAGGTATAAATCTCTGGAGTAAGGTGGAACCAGGAAGGGTGTGTAAGCAAGGAGTGAAGGGTGAGTAAACAAAATGATGAATTATTTCATGCATGAATTACTGTATAAGTGTAGTTATATGGATGGGTGTAGAGTATGTGGGTAAATAAATAAATAAGTAGGTAAGTGGGTAGCAGGACAGATGAGTGAGTCTATGGGTGAGTGGGTTGTTGGGTGGATGATCACAAATTATCAGTTTTATACAAAGGTCAAGTTGAAGCTGTAATCGTTCATTTTTTTTCAACCCTCATTAATTTGACCATGATTTTTTTTTCGAGTGCACTTTTTTTTATTTTTGCCTGTCTCAATTTTTTTTTAAATTTATTTATTTTTATCTCAATCACAGGTTAGGTACTTTGAATCCCAGGCGTAGCCCCCTCCCTCATTCCCTCCTACCCTCCCACTCCCTCCCTCATCTCCCTCCTCCCCGCCCCCTCCAAGTCCACCAACAGGGGAGGACCTCCTTCCCTTCCATCCAACCCCAGCTTATCCTGTCTCCTCAGGGCTGG
>JAQQSO010005590.1:0-11923 GCA_028658305.1 Pachyuromys duprasi
CCCTAGTGAGGGAAACAGGGACTGTTTCAGTCTTGAACTCGATGGCTGACTCTTTGACCCTCCCCCATACAAGCCAGGGAGTGACAGACTGGCTAGATCCCAGGGGAGGGCATTGCAGCCAGCCCTGAGGAGACAGGATGAGCTGGGGTTGGATGGAAGGGGAGGAGATCCTCCCCTGTTGGTGGACTTGGAGGGGGCGGGGAGGAGGGAGATGAGGGAGGGAGTGGGAGGGTGGGAGGGAATAAGGGAGGGAGCTACGCCTGGGATGCAAAGTACCTAACCTGTGATTTGATATAAAAATAAATAAATAATAAAAAAATTAAAAAATAAAAAATTATAAAGCGGAAATGAGGCACACACAAAAAAAACCCAAAAAATATGCTTAAACAAACTTAGATGGATGCATGGATGAGCAAAAAGAAAGCACGGAAGTGGTGTAAGAACATTAAAATGAAAAAAGCAGAAACACGGGTCTTTAAAAAGAAAAAAAGATGTGGGAAATAGTAAGATAGGGAGAGGACAGGAGCTCCACAAGGAGAGCAACAGAACCAAAAAATCTGAGCACAGGGGTCTTTCCTGAGACTGATACTCCAACCAAATACCATGCAAGGAGAAAACCTAGAACCCCTGCACAGATGTAGCCCATGGCAGTTCAGTGTTCAAATGGGTTCCATAGTAATGGGAACAGGGACTACCTCTGCCATGAACTGATTGGCCTGCTCTTTAATCACCTCCCCCTGAGGGGGCAGCAGCCTTACCAGGCCACAGAGGAAGACAATGCAACCACTCCTGATGAGAGCTGATAGACTAGGATCAGAAGAAAGGAAAGGAAGACCTCCCCTATCAGTAGACTTGGGAAGGGGCATGTGTGGAGAAGGGGGAGGGAAGGTGGGATTGGGAGGGGAGGACGGGATTTATGGGGGGGGGGGGATACAGAGTGAATAAAGTAATTAATAAAAAAAGTTATAAAAAAAGAAAAAAAGAGAAACATCTGAAGTGTCAGAAAGGCATTTTGTGGGTTTGAAAACAGGTGAGTGCTTTGTTATATCGTGGGAGTAGTTAGTGGAATTTACAGATTCCCTACAGTTTACACTGGCACCAAACTGGACTTGTCCATGGCCTAACCCCTCAGTAGCTTCCATTCTTTGTGTTCTCGCGCCCTCCTCTGCCCGTAATTAGCCTTGCAGCCTGCAGCACAATTTTTTTTTCCCACATCGCCTTTGTTCTCATGCAGATTCTGTCCGTTTTATATGAAGTACACCTCACCAATCTAGTACACAGAACCCCCTTAAACACAGGGTTTTTTTTTTTGAGATAGGGTTTTTCTGTGTAGCCTTTGCTGTCCTGGAACTCACTCTGTAGACCAGGCTGGCCTCGAACTCATAGAGATCTGCCTGCCTCTCTTTCTTAGTGCCGGGATTAAAGCCATGGGCCACCACCACCAGGCAACACATACCTTTTATAAAACCTGGTAGAACTTTCTCGAAGACTTCCAGAGTATTCTCCATTGGATTCAAGAGTAACACAGGACACAGTCAGTGAATAAGAAAACTCATCACCTCCCTTTTGTTCTCATGCAGAATGAAGCTCCATGGAGCCCAAAATATCTGTGTTTATGATTTGCATCCTGTAGCATGCTGAGTCACAGGCCAATGGTGAGGCACGCAAGTGAGGCACTTGCGATGGGCATCAAAACAAGGAAGGAAAGTACCCCTCACCCCCCGCCCCAGGAACCAAGATAAAGAGAATTTAGTGCACCACTTCATCTGTTATCTTTTGATAATTTCATACAGGTACGTGCTCAGTTCCCTTCCGTCATTACATTCTTATCCTCACCACTGAGACCCTTCTTCCTTGGAGCAAGCCTCCTCCTACTTTGATATCTTTTTTTTATCTGTATGAGTTTAATTATGTTCATTTGCATGAATAAAGGATTGTTTGCTGAGATGAGGGCAACTAAAGAAAATGACTTCCTCTCCCAGAGCACCCGTCAACTGCCCTCCCTCAGCCTTGCCCCTTGCGAGGTGATATTTCACCATTCTTGGGTGGGCTTTGTGCAGGTATCCATAATCCAGTGAGCCCATGAGTACAGTGGTGTGTTCAGAGGACACCGCTCCTAAGAACTCATCCCCAGCTCCGGCTGTTACATTCTTTCTGCCTTCTTCTGTGATGCTCTCTGAGGCTTGGAGGTGGTGATGCAGGTGTCCTTTTTAGGGCCGAGCATGTCCCAACTGTGTGTGCACTTCACTTTGACCAGCTGCAGATCTCTGCATTAACCTCCGCTCACAATAAACAACAACAACAACAACAAAAGCTTTGAAGCACATGCTGAGGGCCTTTCCATACGTTCTTAGTATTGGTTGATCCAGCTCCATCCACCTGTCACAACACCAGCTCCTCCCCATCTGCTTTCATATCACATGTCTTTGGGGGGTGGGAGGGGGCCTCTGCAAGCACCAAAAGAGGCAAGGGAACGATATGTGTGGGGCTGTGCTGATTAACTCAATCCCATGTGGGAAACACAGTTTAAGTCATGTTTACATTGAGACTACAAAGCACATGGATGCTTCTTCCATAAAGACAGTCCTGTTCCTGTTGACTCAGAAACAGTGCTCAAGACAGGTGTCTAAGGACAATGGCTGAGATCAACACAATGCTCTGTGGGAGCCAGGACTGACCTAAGAATACAAAGAAACTACCTAGGCCATTGCAGAATACAAGTGCCATCTCTCATAAGGATGGTTTATTTCACTGAGAAGCAATGTTCAATATTTAGGGAGGGAGCATCTGGGACATAGCATAATAGTCTGGGAGAAGCCTGGCCTTACACATAGCAAAAGATAACCAGGTTATAAGCTGCACCATCCCCAGCGTTCCAGGTGGGAAACAGGAAAACATCTCCTGCGTGTTTAACCTTTCTGATTTTCCTAGCGCTTATTTATGTGTGTGCCCAAGGACTTTGTACCCTCGAAATCACCCCTCCCTTACGGCAACTTTCCCACCTTGTCCAATGGCACCTATCTTCCTGGATTTGATAGGTTCTCTAGTTCACAAACAAACAAACAAGCAAAACTAGCTTTAGAATTCAAATCTAAGATGGGCGTAATGGAGAGGACGTGTGACCGTTGTTCATCTGGACCCCAGTCACCTTGATAAGAATAACTTTTGGCACTTTCTTCCACTGACCACTGACCTGTGTATTTCATAGCTTCATTTTTTTTTACAGCTGAATAAAATTTCATCGTGTGGATGTATGGACTTTTCATCATTCATTCATCAGTTGGTGGACACTGTGGTGATTCTATTTCCTAGCCGGTGAAGTATCTGTAGTAAGAGATTGTATTGGCGATATATGCTTAGGGATAGAACAGCTGAGTCTACAGCAGACGTGCTTTTAGCTCCGAGGCACTGCCACACTGGCTAGCTTATACTCTTGCCAACAGTGATAAGGGCTCCTCATTGGCCATATCTTCACAGCATTTGTCACATTTAATAATAGCCATCCTCTCTAGAGGAGATAATAATCTCAAAGTAGTTTTAATGTGACTTCTGATAGTTAAGAATTTACACACTTTAAAAACATTTATCAGACATTTGTATTTCTTCTTCTAAGGACAGGGTTCCGTCCCACAGCTCATTTTAAAATTGTTTTTTTTTTGTGATTAGTTTCTTTGAGTTCTTTTTATATTCTAAACATTAATCTTCTGTCAGCTGTAAAGTTAGCCAAGATTTTCTCCTATTTGCTAGGTTTGTTCTTCACTAGATGGATAGTTTTCTTGGCTGTCCAGCAGGTTTGCTGTTGCTGTTTTTGTTTGTTTGTTCATTTTTTTGTTTTAAATTTCATGAGGTCCCATCTATTAATTGCGTTGTTTATTTCCTGAGGAATTGGTATCCGGTTCAGAAACTCTACATATACCTGTATACTGAAAGTACTCCATGTTTTCTTGTTTGTTTTTGTTTTTTCCTCAAGCAGCTTCAGAGTTTCAAGTCTAGTGTTGAGGGTTCTTTATCCATTTGGAGTTGGTTCTCATACAAGGTGACAGAAAAGGATATATTTTCTCTGCTCTACAGGCCGATAGCCAGTGTTCCTAGCACTATTTGTTCACGATGCTACCATTCCTCTAGGGAGCGTTTGTGGTGATTCTGACAAATATCACGTGGCTGTAGTTGTGTGAACTCATATCTAGATTATCTATTCTATACACTAATTTATCTGTTTCCCTTTAGCCAATGCCATTTTGTTTTTTATTACTCTGTTGTATATCTTGATTCAGATATGGTGGCATCTCCTTTGCTCAGGGTTGCTTTGGGGTTTTGGGTTCTTTTGTTTTTCCATATAAATTTTAAGATTCTATTTCTGTGAAGAATGGCATGGGATTTTGATTGATGCTGCACTAAATCTATATTTCGCTTTTGGTATGATCGCCATTTTCACAATAATATTCCTACCAGTCCATGAACATGGAAGGTCTTTACAGTTTCTATTATCTTTTTCAGTTTCTCTTTTCAGTGTCTTAAAGCTTTCATTGTCAAGTTTTACTTCTGAGATAGATTTATTCCAAGGTATTTTTGTGAGGCTATTGTGAATAGAATTGTGTCCCTGGTTTCTTTCATAGCATGTTTGAAATTACTCTATGGGAATGCTATTTGTTTTTGTATTTGGTATAGAGGAAAGTTACTTGCTTCTCTGTGTTACTACTATATGTTGCCAGTTTGCTGAAAATCATTAGCAGTTCTATAACTTTTCTGATAGAGTTTTCAGGGTCTTTTCAGTGCATCCTACTGTATTCAGATGAGAATTGTTGGATTTCTTTCTTTCCTATTTATATCTTCTTTATCTCCCTCTCTTGTCTTACAGTTGTAGGTAAGACTTCAAGCACTATATTGAATAGGAGCAGGAAGAGTAAGTAGTCTTTTCTTGCTATTAATCTTAGTGACAATAGTGAGAGATTTTTTTTTCCATTTAGCATGATGCTGGCTTGAGATTTGTCACATAAAGTCCTATCTTAAGAAAAAAACACCAAGCAAACATTATTATTCTAATATCTGATAAAATAGACCTCAACCCAAAACTAATCAGAAGAGTTAAAGAAAGTCCTTTTATTCTGATTACAGGACAGGAATAATTTACAAAAGAACATTTACAATTTTTAACATCTATAAATTGAATAAAACTAGACCCTCTCTGTCAACATGCACAAAAATCATCTTCAAATGTATCCAAGACTTCATTGTAAAACCTGGAGGTCAGCAGTGCTAGAACAGATGGCTGCAGGAAGGGCAAAGACTTTGTAAACAGGAGTCCATTGTTCAGGGACTCAACGATTGACAAGTGGGACCCCAGAAAACCCAGAAGTCTGCTGTCCAGCAAAGCAAACAAAGAGGAAATAAAATGGTTAATATTTTTTTTTAAATGTTCACTTTCATTAGTCATCAGGTAAAGGCAATTTTAAACTACTTTGAGTTTGAGCTGACCCCAGTCAGAATAGTTATTATCAAGAAATCAGATGATGACAAATTCTGGCAAAGATGTTAGGACAAAGAGTCTTACTCATTGTTGGTGGAAGTGAAAACCAGTTCAGCCACTATGAATATCAGTATGACACCTCCTCAAAAAATTTAGACATAGATTACCATCTGAGCCAGCTATTCCATTGCTGAGCATACGCCCTAAGGACCTTATTGTCTGCTACCTGCATGAGATACTACGTAGGTATTGCGCATCGACATTCATTGCTGTTATCTTCACAGGAGAGAGGAAGTGGAATCTGAGCAGATGGTCATCAGCTGATAACTGGATAATGAAAACGTGGCACATACAGACAATAGAATTTTATTCAATAGTACAGAAAAATGAAATCTACAGATGTCAATGCAAAAATGCAACTTTCATCTTAAAGGGAATAAAAGATTATTTTGGAGCCATTTTGAGTGACCACAGACTAGTACACCTACTTAGTATTTAGGCTATCCCAAATTCTGTGTTCCAATGTGGAAGCTGGCTCATGAAGTTTTATAGTTTTATAGAACAAAGTCATAAACCAAAGCAAGTTTAAACTACATTGGTAGGCATATCAGACAGGTGGTTACAGCAAGATAGGGGAGGCTCGCCTTCCGATAGACCTCCGATGTCATCTGTTGACATTCTTAGCTTTTGGTTGGTTAAAGTTAGTGATCTGCTAAGTTAAACTACCCCAAAAGTTTTCATTTATTATCATAGAATGTTAACACTGATACAGAGGTGGTCAACGAATGACTATTACAACAGACTAGAACTAGATGGAAACAGGTAATTAGTATTTGCACCTGTAACATTCCAATCTTTCTACAGTACTGTGGTTCTAAACATTCTAGCAGTCTCAGCAGACACAGCTTCTTCCCTAGAATTTTTGTTCACATGGGCAAATGGACTGAATTATAAAACACTGTATTTAGTGAGATAATGCAGGCACTCAAAAGTTAATATACTGTGTTCTCTATCAAGTGTGGATCCTAGCTTTGAATTCTGACTTTGTGTTCATCTTGGAGTACCTACCGAAGCCAGGAAGCTAGAAATAAGACACTTAAGGGGTGGGTGTGGTGAAACCCAGGTAATGTGCAAGTAGAGAAGGGAGTAGTGTGAACTGAAAGCTTTGAGGAGGCAGAAGATAAGAATAAGGAAAATGGTATAGGCTTTTCAAACTGAAGGGGACATGCAGGGACCATATAGAGACCTGATATCTTGTGACCGAAATTAAAAACTGTAATCTATATTTTAAAAGTTTGAAGGATACCTAGCACGGGTGGAAAAAGCTGCTCCCAGATGCCACAGGTTGTTAAACAAAAACCCCAGTGCTGGGATGGGAGAGCTTTTTACTTTGATCATGGATTGTAACTGAAACAATACCATTTCTTGCCATTTCCAGAACTAGATGATGAGACTCTGTTGCTGAGGGTAGCATGCACCTGTGGATGCACAATAGAGAAATCAAGCTGGAGCAGAAGTTGAAGTGTCCTCTGCGGCAGCTGGCTTTCACAGGCTAGGGAGGTCTATTCAGGATGAGGGGGGAGCAAAGGCATCAATGGGCCTCGCAAGCTCTGGATCCCTCAATCTATGAACCAACCTGCCATGTTATATATGCTTACTTATGCAATGGTGACATCACTTTATGAGTTTAACCAGTCACTCTCTGATTGGATCTGGGACCTGCTTCACAGGAGGAAGTACATGCCTGCAGAGTAAACCTTGTGAAAAACAAAACAACAACAACAAAAACATTAAAAATCCAAACTATACAGCCATGATACAAAGTGAATAAACTGTAATTAATAAAATAAAATAAAAAGTTAAAAAATCCAAATTAGGCTGGAGAAATGACTCACTGCTCTTCTAGAGGTCCTGGGTTCAAGTCCCAGCACCAACATAATAGCTCACAACTGTCTATAACTCCAGTTCCAGGTGATCCATCATCCTCACATAGAGATACATATGGCCAAAACACCAATGCACATTAATTAATTAAATCTTTAAAAAAAACAAACTATAGTGGGGAAGATTGTAGACTATAGGGGAGAAACTGAATACTATTATTTAGCTAAATTGGCATGGCTCCAAGCCACCTTACAAATATTTATGATTATACTCATAACTAAACACTCCCCTCAGACTTAATCAGAGAAGCCTCTCTTTCCAGTGAATGCAGAGATTCAGAGCTACACAGGATGCCGAGAATTAACCGCTGGACGAGTATCCAGCTCTAAACATGATAATTTGTATCATCTACTCTAAGGCTCAGAGAACACTAAGGTGGAAAAAATGTAAGATGCAGAAGATTGTGAGAGGAGCAGCAAAATGTCATCTGCTGAGTAGGACACAGCCATTGCAACCACACATGCACAACAGCTGTGGATGTCTGCACTAGGTCTGCACAAGAACGGACCCATCAAGAGCCAGGTATTGACAGAGCAGGACCTCGGGGGTCCCTGCCCCTCAGTGCTGAGCTATTTAATAGTAATAAAGTCAGCGGGTGGGGAAACCCTTGCCTTCCTTTGAACACCCACTGATAACCTTACTAGGCTCCCTAGGATAGTTTACAATCCATAATCACAAAGATGGTCCTAGTTAACGTAAGTGGGTCATAAGGCAAACCCAATAGTGTTAATCTGATAAAAGGCCCAAGAGTATGATAGCAATAGGGGAAGTAGAAGAATAATCGTAATGCAATATATAAAATTGTCCAAAATAATATTAATAAAGATGAAAGGATGTTATCGTTTCTTTATTCCTCTGTGTGTGTGTGTGTGTGCGTGTGTGTGCGTGCATGCATGCATGTGCCACAGCACACTGTAGACAACAGAGGAGAACTTGTGGGTATCAGTTTCTCTCTTTTCATAGTGTGGGTTGTAGGGATTAAACTCAGGTCATCAGGCTCTGCAGAAAGGATACTATCCAAAGTACCACCTCAAAAGCACCATACACACAGGGTCTCTGCAACCATGGCCAGCAGAATAAGGATCCATGGACGGCAAGAAGGTAATTCAGTTCAACATGAGTAAGTAGTTGGTGTTGGTTCAAATTTCAGTAGTCTCTCCAGAATAGTTTTTAGTGTCTTCTGAATTTTGAGATTCCTTTTTCAATTTCCGTAAAGAATTGCACTGGAATTTTAATGGGGGATGTGATAAATGACAGGTTGCTTTCAGTAGGATAGCCATTTTCTCAGTATTGATACTAACAATCCATGAACATGGAAGGCCTGTCTGTCTCCTGGCATCTTCTACAATGTTTTTCCTTAGTGTCTTAAAGTTTTCACTGTACAAGCCTTTCATTTCCTCAGTTAGATTTATTCCAAGCTTATTGTGTATTGGATTATTTGAATGGCTGTTCCTTGTTTTTTTCCTCAGCATATTTAAAGTTGGTATTGCAGGAAAGCTACTGCATCTTGTGTGTTAATATTGCATCCTGCTACATTGCTGAGCTGAGTGTTTATCATCTAACAGACTATTCTGATAGAGTCTACGGAATCATTTGTGTATAGTTTCATACCATCTGCAAATAAGATTACTTTGATTTCTTCCTTTCCTATTTATACACCCTCAATCTTCTTGTTTTATGATATTGTTTCAGCTAAGACTTCAAGCACTATGTTGGAAAGGAATGGAGAAAATGGATGTTCTTGGCTTGTTTCTGACTGTGAAAAGGCATTGAGTACCTCCCTCCCCTTTTATATGATGCTTGTTGTGGGCTTGATACATACTGCTGTTGTTATTTTTGTGATATGCCCTCAGGTTTTTTTTATTCCACAGGGCTTTTATTATTAAAGGATGTTGGAGTTTGCAAAAGGATTTTGCCTGTCTAAGGAGACAATTCTAAGACTCATGAAGACAACAGAGAAATAATACCACATGAGACTATGCCAGCTCAGAAATGTGAAATGATCAGCAGAATTGCCTCCTTGACATCTATCATGAGGAATATAAAATCATCCCAATTTAGCATGTCCTCCCATTTTACCTCTTCTGTTTGCCGTGTTCAGGCCAAGGCTGCCAACTCTCTTTTCTTACTCCCTCCCATGTTAGCCAATAGCACCACCCATTAATCTTGAGACTCATTCTTGATTTCTTTATCTCTTTTGTTTCCTGAATTTAATGCATATTGCTTTTACTTCCAAAATGTATATGAACTACTCCTATTTGTATCTTTTCTCCTATTTGTATCACTTCTCCAGTCTAGCTTACAATCAACTCTGATTGACAACACTCATTATAGCCTCCTGCTGCTTTCCTGTTGGCAGTTGTTGAGGAGACACACACACAAAAATGCTACCAGATGTTGCCTGAGTAGTTGCTTTCTACTTCAGAGCCTCTCATTAGGTTTTCTGGGGAGCTCACCAGAGATGACCACTCAGACACAGTGCATAGCCAATTAAACATCTTTATTCCAGCTGGCTGGGACTACACCCAAATATTCAGAGACCTGTGGGTGGCACTGACTGTCCAGAACACAGGGCTTTTAAGATGCCCTGTGTTGGCATCTTGCTCTGTAGCTGCAAGGGGTGCAGAGTAAACAATTTGAAGCAAGCAGTTTTAACACTTGCTGAATGAGCTGAAGAGGTTTCACACAAACAGGCAGTTTTAACAGAAGCTGAGGTAAGTTATCCAGGACACCCTGACCTTCGGTTCCTCAGGGAGAGATGGCCTCAGAAAGAATACAAGATAGGGGAACCTATGAACTATCTTGCCCTGTCACAAGGTAAAGATGTGATCTTGACTCTAACACAGAATAGGACTTCAGGATGAGTCAGTATGAAAGAGGCCTGGGTGTAGGAAATATTGACAAGGCAGAGCTTATCATGCTTTAGATTGGGAGAGGAGAACAGAAAGAGACATATCTCAACAGCTATTAGCTGTATGCATGATTTTGTTGCTTTTGAACTGTGATGCTCAAATCTATTTGACAATCAGATCCAAGCAATAAGCAAAGTTTAAAATTTAAGTTAAAAGACGCAAGGGAGTGACTTACTTGGTTGTTGTTATGTTTTGTTGTTTTGTTTTTAATCTTAAGAAACTTCCTATTATAAATGAAACTGCATGGTGCTTTCAGGTACAGTCATGAGTAGGAGTGCTGATAAGGTTAGGCTCAAAGGTTATTTACATCCTGGCCCTACACAAGCAGGCTTGTTGTTTAACACTGTTTGAAATACCTCAGAAAATACACATCATCTCCTTGTAAACAATCTTCACTGATTTTGTCAGTTGCATTGAGGTTCTTGATTTTAAAAATATTTTTTTTAATTTTTTATTATTAGTTACATTTTATTAACTTTGTATCCCAGGTGAATCCCACTCCCTCATTTCCTCCAATCCCACCCTCCCTCCTTCATCTACTCCCTGCCCCTTTCCAAGTCCACTGATAGGGGAGGACCTCCTCCCCTTTCACCTGGCCCTGGTTCATCAGTCTCTTCAGGACTGGCTGCAAAGTACTCCTCTGTGGCCTAGGAGGCCTGTTCCTCCCTTGCTGGGTGGGGAGGTCAAAGAATCCGCCATTGAGTTCATGTAAGAAATAGTCCCTATTTCCCTTACTAGGGTATCCACTTGAATACTAAGCTACCATGGGCTCCAGGTAAGCAGAGGTTCTAGGTTATAGCCACTTATGGTCCTTGGTGGAAGAAACAGTCTCATATAAGACCCCTGTGCTCAGATATATTTGGTCCTTGTGGAGCTCCTATCCTCTCCAGGTCATATTAACTCCCCCTTCTTTCATATGATTCCCTGCCATCTGCCAAAGGTTTGATTATGAGTCTCAGTTTCTGCTTTGATACATTGCTAGGTAGAGTCTTTCAGGGGCCCTCTGTGGTAGGACTCTGTCCTGTTACTTGTTTTCTCCAGCATCTTCAACAAATGGTGCTGGTCCAACTGGATATCTACATGCAGAAAAATGAAAATAGGTCCATATTTATCACCCTGCACAAAACTGAAGTCCAAGTGGATCAAAGTCCTCAACATAAAACCAGATACTCTAAATCAGTTAGAAGAAAAAGTGGGGAAGAGCCTAGAACTCATTGGCACAGGAGACAACTTCCTGAACAGAACACCAACAACACAGGCTCTAAGAGAAACAATCAATCAATGGGACCTCATGAAACTTAAAAGCTTCTGTAGAGCAAAAGACACTGTTGTCAGAAAAAAAAAGACAGCCTTCAGACTGGGAAAGGATCTTCACCAACCCTATATCTGACAGAGGGCTGATATCCAGTATATATAAAGAAGTTAAAAAGTAATAAATCAAGCAATCCGATTAAAAAATGGGGTATGGAGCTGAACAGAGAATTCTCTGCAGAATGGCAGAGAAACACTTAAGGAGATGCTCAACGTCCTTAGCCATCAGGGAGATGCACATCAAAATGACCCTGAGATTTCACCTTATACCCATCAAAATGGCTAAGAT
>JAQQSO010005591.1:0-11923 GCA_028658305.1 Pachyuromys duprasi
TGATGGAGTCGACGGCCTAATATAATTTTGCCTTGAAGGCTGACACCTTTCTAACTTCTTTTTCTCTGAGCCTGAAAGTTTAACTTTCTCAGTTTCCTGTTTCTTATACAGACTACCTTTAATTAAGTTCCATACAAAAAACACTAGGCTACTGCCTTGTCCCATTCTTTATTCTCGGAATTACTCACTGCTCCTTCAAATATAAATTCGAGCTCGAAAACAAACAGCGGTGTCCTTCACTTTATCCTTATATCTCAGGCCACACGTTTGGGCGCCAAATCTGCAGGAGCCCGCCAGCAGAGCAGAACGGGGTTCTGAGTCGGGAGTGAGGATTGAAATTAATAATGCACACTACACATAATTATGTTCCGAGAGGCTTCTGGCCGCTTGCTCATGGCCCTAATGATCCCTAGAGCGTCAATACACTCTGCATCTGAAAAGCCACGAGAGCAGACAGCCTTCTTCAGTTATACAAACAGTTTACACGAGGGGTTAATTTTCACAAGGAAGTGAGGCAGAGTTGAGACTTCAAGCAAGCTCTCCCACCTGCTGTCACCAAACAAAAGGCAAATGGACTTGCAAATCCTTCTCTGTCTCCAAGGGAAGGCCTGGAAAAAACCTGTCTTCCTGTGCTGAGACTAGCATTTCAAACAGCTGCCAAAGCAGCTTCGACCCGGCTCACCACACTATCTATTTATTTATTTAGAAGAGACTACCTTGGTCCTCTAAGAGTTGTCCAGGTGTTAGGTTCTTTCAATTGAAGAGTTTAAGTTAGCCTGGGTATAACTCCATTTTGAACTAATGAGCCATCTTGACTGGTAGCTGAATTCAGGTACCAGGAAATATCACAGAATGTACACTTGGCAGAAAACAAAGTTAAATCTCCTAGCAACAGCCTCCAGGAAGTATCACAGAATAAATACTTTAAAGAAAATACAGACAATCTTCCTAGCAATAATCAATGAGAATCGGTTGAAATTCCGGTGGGAAAATCCTCCCCATTGTTTCAGATATTTTTCAGAAGAGCAATTGTGATTGTATGCCTAAGGTAATTGTGATTCAGAGAAAGTCAACTTGCCCCTCTAATTTTTACCTAATCCTGTAATGTCAAGGCATATGTGCCCCCCACCCATTTGCTGTCATGGAAACATGTAACCACCTGCTTGCTGTCATGGAAACTCACTGATCACAGACTTTCCCCTTAAAAACCTTGCTCACTCAGGGCTTGGGGTCCCACTTCTCTACTGCTGTGTCAGTGAGACTTGGGTCCCCAGTTCGATCGCTCTCACAATGAAGCTCTCTTGCTATTGCATCGAGTTGTCTCCTGGTAGTCTCTGAGGGTCCCATGAACTTGGCATTACACAATATTTCCACCTCCACCTTCCGCAATGTTTCCTGTGTCTTACATGGAAGGGTCATATCTTAAATATTGGGGAATGCACACGATGGTCAGTAGGTCTCTGCATTTTGACCAGTAGTGGTTTTCTGTAATGATCTCCATTAACAAGAAGAGTCTTCTTTGATGTAGGATGAGAGCCACACTACTATATGGGTATAAGAATGAGTATTTAAAATTCAGATAGTGATTACGGTGTTAAGAAAATGGCACTGATAGGCTCTTCTAGGTTCCATGCCTTACTGAGCACAGGTAGTTGGCTAAACGTTTTTTACATTTTTTAATTATCATTTATTACAGTTTATGCAATTTGTATCCCAGCTATGTTCCCCTCCCACGTCTCCTCCCAATTCTACCCTCCATCGCTCTTCTCCCTCTATTATTTTCCCCTATTCCATTGATAAGAAAACTTCCTCCCCTTCTGTTGGGCCTTAGCTTATCAGGTCTCATCAGGACTGGTTGTATTGTTTTCCTCTGTGGCCTGGCAAGGCTGCACTCCACAGGGGGAGGTTATCAGAGAGCCTGTCACTGAGTTCATATCAGAGAAAGCCTCTGCTCCGCTTATTAGGGACCCACTTGGAGACTGAGTCTACAGGCTACATCTGAGCCTGGGTTTTAGGTCTTCTCCATGCATTGTCCTTGGTTGGTGTATCAGTCTCTGCAGGACCCTCAGGTCTCAGTTTTATTGGCTCTCTTGGTCTCTTTTTGGAGCTCCTGACCCCTTCTTTCATTAGATTAGCTGCACACTGACTAAAGTTTGGCTATGACTCTCAGCCTCTTTTTTTTGAAACTTTAATCAGGAGCCAACTGTGGCAGGCTCCTGTCCTGATCCTTGTCTTCTCCTGCTTTCAATTTCTGTCACATTTGCCTTTATGAATGAGGATTGAGCATCTTCCCTAGGGTTTTCCTTGTTTAGCATCTTATAGGAGTATAGATTTTACTGTGTTTATCCTATATTACATGGCTGATATCCACTTTTGAGTGAGTATATACCATGCGTGTTTTTTTTACTTTGGGGTTACCTCACTCAAGATGATCTTTTCTAGTTCCTACCATTTGCTTGCAAATTTTATGATTTTCTTGTTTTTAATTACCAAGTAGTATTCACTGTGTAAATGTACCACAATTTTGGTATCCATTTCTCCACTGAGGGACATCTAGGTTGTTTCCAGTTTCTGGCTATTACGAATAAAGCTGCTACAAATATGGTTGAGCAAATGTCCTTGTATACTTGAGCACATTTTGATATATGCTTAGGAGTGGTATAGCAGGATCTTGAGGTAGCACTATTTCCAATTTTCTGAGAAAGTGGCAGCTTGATTTCCAAAATGGCTGTACAAGTTCACATTGCCACCAGCAGCAGAGGAGGGTTCCCCTTTCTCCACAGCCTCTCCAGCATGTGTTGTCACTTGAGTTTTTGATCTTAGTCATTCTGATGGGTGTAAGGTGAAATCTCAGGTTCGTTTTGATTTGCATTTCAATGATGACTAAGGAAGTTGAACATTCCTTTAAGTGTTTCTCTGCCATTCGATATTCCTCTATTGACAGTTCTCTGTTTAATTCTGTACCCCATTTTTAATTGGGTTACTTGGTTTGTTGCTTTTTAACTTCTTGAGTTCTTTATATATTCTGGATATTAGCCCTCTGTCAAATACAGGGTTGGTGAATATCCTTTACCAATCTGCAGACTTATGTTTTGTTCTGATGACAGTGTCCTTTGCTTTACAGAAAGTTTTCAGTTTCATGAGGTCCCATTTATTAACTGTTGATCTTAGGGCCTGTGCTGTTGGTGTTCTGTTCAGGAAGTTGTCTCCTGTGTCAATGAGTTCAAGGCTTTTCCCCACTTTATCTTCTAACACGTTTAGAGTGTCTGGTTTCGTGTTGAGGTCTTTGATCCACATAGACTTTAATGTGTGCAGGGTGATAAATATGAGTTTACTTGTATTTTTTCTACATGTAGACATCTAAGTAGACCAGCACCATTTGTTGAAAATGCTATCTTTTTTCCATTGTATGGTTTTGGCTTCTTTGTCAAAAATCAAGTATCCGTAGGTGTGAGGGTTTATTTCTGGATCTTTTCTTCAATTCCATTGATCTACCATTCTATTTCAATGACAGTACCATGCAGTTTTTATTATTGTTACTCTATAGTACATCTTTAAGATCAGGGACGGAGATACCTCCACAACATCTGTTATTGTACATGGTTGTTTTAGCAATTCTGTTTTTTTTTTTCATGTGAAATTGAGAATTGTTAAATTCACAGTGTCAGACATGAATCACTTCCCAGGAACTGGACTTTAAAGCCAACTATGTAGCTGTTGGTAACCCCCAGGTTATAGGTGCCGCTATCATGCCTTTCAGGGTATATTGATATCCTGGTCTTTGTTATGATTTATTGGCATTAAAGATGTATAGGACCATTGGTTCTTTTTTTTTTTCTGTTGGCAGCTTATATAGCTCTTAATAAAACTATCGAGCCAGCCCTCCATGGGTAACATCCAGACTTATTCCTCCAAATCTTATGTCTGGTGTATGTGGTATCTTCAGCAAAAGGGTTACTTCTATTTGCAGAAGGCAATAGAGTAATGACAGTATAATTGGTGTGTGTGTGGGGGTCTCTTGGACTCCATGACCAATAACCTGAAAGGAGATTTTCTATGCCTGACATTGAGTTTTGATAAATAGGTGATAATTTTTGGAGTAAACATTGCTCTCCAGTTGACAAAAGTTCAGTTAAATTATGTATTTATATATTACTGTTATAACTTTAAATAGGCATAAAATAATAAAACTCCCTATGTCTTCTTCTAACATCTTTAGTGTTATTTTCCTTCCTTCCTCTCTTTCTGTCCATGTTGACATCCCTTCTTCTCCAGATAAGTCTCTTTCACCTGTATTTGCCATTTCCCTCTTCGTAACATCTATATCCTACTCTTATTCTTGCTAGGATTCCAGTGTCACCCCCACCTCCTGCCATGATTAACTTCCATAATTTAAAAATAAGAAATAACTTTAGCTCTGAGGTCTATTGATTAAAAAAATCAATCATAATTGCAAATGGAGCTTGTATTTTATTAAACAATTTTTTTCTAAATAACTGACTAGTGTTTTAATGGCCTTGTTTATTTAAACAATTAAATTAGCATTTAGTGAGAAGGAAAACTTGTAGCCAATTAAAGACCAAAGTAATGTACATAGCACATTTAACAGCAATTAACTGATAACTTTCTTACTATGGGCTGTCTAGCGTTTAACCAGGGAAACATTCCTAGGCAATAGGAAAGTATTAATGCAAATATGTTTTGGATTTGTTCTTTAAAAATTCATTTGCCATATGAAGACATTCCTCAAGAAAGATTAATATTCAGAAAACACTTTTAAAGCCTTTTGATGTTGGGTATTCTAGTTGTTTTGGCAAAAACAAGCTGCTAAAGCTAAGGATGTGTAATGATTGCCCTTAGTCATTACAGGTATCTGAAGAGAGACAGAACAGAGTTTTCCAGGAATGGCCCTGTGCTTTGTAGAACCAGCAGTTCCTAGGATAGTTTTGAGCAGTTGGGTTATTGATATAGTTATGGCCATTCATCCACAGTGCTGCCAGAAGCGTGAGTGGCTGTAGGAAGCATACCCACACACTACCACAGCAAGTAAACAAGCCATATGTGGCTTTGACATTGCTAATCTTGATTTTTTTCTGCTTAATCTTTTTATAAAGTCATTTATAAATTTTAACTTTACCTTTTAACACTTATTAATTCAAAGCTTAATGCATCTCAAAATTAGTCATTAGTAGATGAATGAGAAACTTTGAAACAGAACTTCTCTTTCTAATTCTTTTTTTAAATTTATTTATTTTTATATCAATCACAGGTTAGGTACTTTGCATCCCAGGCATAGCCCCCCTCCTTCCTTCTCTCCCACTCTCCCTCTCCCTCCCTCATCTCCCTCCTCCCTGCCCCCTCCAAGTCCACCAACAGGGGAGGACCTCCTCACCTTCCATCCAACCCCAGCTCATCCTGTCTCCTCAGGGCTGGCTGCAATGTCCTCCCCTGGGATCTAGCCAGTCTGTCACTCCCCGGCTTGTATGGGGGAGGGTCTAATTCTTATAACTGGGATTTTCTAACTAACTATTTTCAAGTAAAATGTTTAAGACTTGGCCAACTGCCTGATTTTTGGTTAGTCAGTGTAATATTTAACTGCTTGTGAGAAAATTAACACTGTTGTTATATATGTAAGAACCTAAACTCTGGGATTCTGTCTCCATTCTTGGGTTGAGATGATGCTTTTACAAGTACTCCCTTGGTTGGAGTATCAGCCTCTGCAGGGCCCCCAGGGCCCAGTTTTTTTTTTTTTAATCTCTTTGGTCTCCTTCGGGAGCTCCTGGGGCCATGTATGGATATGACCTAAAGCCACTGTTCACGTGTAGCCCATAGACCCAGTCTCCAAGTGAGGTTCCTAGTAATGGGATCAGGGGTTGTTTCTGGAATAAACTCAGTGAATGGCTCTTTGATCACCTCCCCCTGGGGGGTGCAGTCTTACCAGGTTAAAGAGGAGGACAATGCAGCCAGTCCTGATGAGACCTGATAGGCTAGGGTCAGATGGAAGAGGAGGAAGTCTTCCCTTATCAGTGGACTTGGAAAGGGGCATGGGAGGAGAAGAGGGAGGTAGGGTGGGATTTGGAGGAGACAAGGAAGGGGGACACAGTGGGATACAAAGTGAATAAATTGTAATAAATAATTAATACATTTTTAAAAGTGCTCCCATACATTTTAGAAATGTTGTTATCCCTGGTTTCTCTTCTCTGGATGTGTGAGCTACCTTCAATATGACAACTGTGTATTCTCTGTATGGAAATAATGACTATCAGAGAACTGCGGCTCTTGAATACGGACAGGAACATCTTGCTCATCTGCATCTTGTAACCACATATGTGGTTAAAGATATGTGGGTAAAGTCTAAAGGCTGGTCACTCAGAATGATGTTTCTCTTAATAATACCTCATACAGTTCTATAACTGCTCCTGTTTAAAAATAAGTATCTGTATCATCTGGAAATTAAATCAAAATCACCCCCAGTATGGATGGTTTCTCTTCTCTCCTGAGATAACCAATAAAGAACTTCTCAAAGAAATTTATAATTGCTAAATTTGGGAGGACATATTTAGAAGAAAACTCCACTTTTAATTTGCAAATTGAATCTGTTTTTTTCTTAATGATGAGACATTAATCACCAGAAATAAAGGGTATTACACACAGGAGACATCCTTACCTTGAGCTTTTGACATATCAATTGCCAGTTTCTTCAGGAAAACACACCTTGTATTGACTCATAGTTCATCTGTCCATGGTCATCTTTTCCTGGGCAGACAGTGGAGAAGAATTACATGGGTTGTGTTATGGCTTGAAACTACCCATCTGTCCCAATAGCACAGTCACCAAAACAGATAATTTTTCTCAATATCACCATTACCTTCAGTCTGTGTAAAATTATTACCTCCATCTAAGAAAACCAATGGACCATTTTAACTATTTATTCCACTCAAGTTGTCAAGCTAAAACAGAGGGAGAATGCCAATAATTTACAGACCAGCCTTAACACACTGGTAGCATATCACAGATGGAAACCTAAGCGCACAGTGGACAGCTTTCATCGCTAGAAGAAAAATAGCTGTCTGGACTAAGGTACACCAAAGTCTGCGTGGACAAGGTTTTACAGAAAGGAATCCACATTTATGTTTTCCTGAAATACATATTTCTGTCCATTATTTTTCTGTTAAGGCTTTATAATACTGTTATTTTTGCACCATAAAAAGTCTTAAATCTGAGCCCAACACTGAGAAGTCATAGGGAAGTATTAACTGAATAAACAGATCAATTGATTAACAGTCAATTCTGATAAAATGATCAGTTAAGATGGCAGCACTGGCATTTTAACAGTAAGGCAACTCTTGTGTTCCTATGTAATGGAACAAGAAAAAATAGTGTATTTGTCATTATCTGTAGTCTAAAAATAGTAAATAAGACTCTCCCAAAATAGAATCTCTTTTGTCAGTTTTGTTTGTTTATTTATTTGTTTTTAGGATTTCTCAAATTAAAACCTCTTCATATGTATTAAATCTTCAGAAGGAAAACATGTGGGGCTGAAACAAATACTGATTTAAAGATGGAAGTATTATAAAAATAAATGTCTGAGAATATCTTTGAACACAATTTAAATATATGACATAATCATAAAATACCTGGAAAACAGTGAGAAATTATTATTAAGAAATTTTCTCATTTCATTTTTTAGACTTAGTTCTGGAATATGTTAGCTTCCCTTTTACATGACCATCACTATCAGTCCACAAAATTTAATAGATAGACCTGCTTTACATTCACAATAGTAAATGAATTCTCTAGTGTCATATAAACATGCTTTGAAGCATTGTGCAAAATTTTAGTTATACACACACACACATAGAAATTGTGGTCTGTATGTTACTTGCTGTTTATTAAATTTATTTTTGTGCTTTGAACTTGAAAATATACACGCATATATATATATATACGCATACATAAATGCACACACACATATATACATATATATGTATATATATACATATATATGTATGTATATATGTGCAAAGTCTGTTTCTAAACCTCTGGGTGCTCCCTCATCAGTGGATTGCTCTTCCTCCATATCCATGCTGAATGTCCAACCTCCTGAATGTCTCCTTCACAATGTGACTCTGCTTAAAAGCATCATCATCACAGATGTGCTGAAGTAAGAGGTAGCCCCAAGATGAGTGGGTCTCTAGCCCAAGAAGACTGTTGTTTCATTAAAAGCAAAATTCAGGACTCAGAGACAAGCATGGAGGGAGGTGTGAAGAGACGTGCGACATCTATCCATGAGCTATAAAGAGATTCCTGGAACAGGACTCACTTATTAGCAGAGACCAACCTGGTAGATGACACCTTGGTTTCAGATCTGTAACCTTGACAACATATTACTTTTGCTCTTTCCTTCTGCTCCAACTGTGGCAGCTATTGCCAACGAATACACTAATTAACGTGGCAGAGAGAAGTCTCCACTTTCCCCAAACAGTTCCAAGCACATCTTCACCATTATTTGCAGTAGTTTGTCTAATATTTCAAAACTTTTCACTTTTAACCCCAGCTCAGTGTCTATCTGCTTCTGTTCTCCTAGTACATGACCTTTATGGTGGTCATTCTGTTATCTTACTATGTCTATAGTCCTGAAGTAATTGAAACTAATACTAGTAACACCAGCTCTTATTGAAGGCTTGTTCAGGCTTCACACTAAATTAAACTCTCCATGTTAATTATCTATTTCATTACTGCATTTATGGATGAACGAAATGTATCCTTTCCATCTTCTACTGTATTATTATTTTTTTTTTGGCATTGTCCTTCAAACAGTTGTGCTTTCTGTATTCTAGGTATTCACTGTGAGCCTGGTAAATTTTCTTAATAATGACAGTTGAGAAAATTGGACTCTCACACTAGTAAGAAAAAACTCAGGTTTGAATTGTCCTTAGGGTTGCTTATTTTCTTGATGTCTGAATTTTCTCTGAATTGGGTTACAATTCAAATGGAGTTCCCAGAAAATTCACAAGGATTCCCAACGTGTCGCAGCAGGATGAATGTGGTGGTTTGAAGACACTTTGTCTGCTCTGAAACTCAGGTTGAAATTTACTCACATCTGTGGCTGTGATGGGTGGTGGAGCCTTAAGAGGGATGACGGGCTTACTTGCTGGCATGGCTAATCGTTATTAGTGTTGTGTATGGAGAGAGCAAACCCTTACAAGGCACAAAGTCACTGCCTTGTCTCTTTTGAATATGATTCCTTTTCTTCAACTCCTGATGCTGTGCCCACATACATCATTATTTTTTATTTCCAAACCTCTAAAATCTTTTTTATTTATTATATTTTTTCACTTTATATCCAGATTGTAGTTCCCTTCCTCATCTTTTCCCTCTTTCTCCCCCCCCCCACTTCCCCTCCATTAGACCATAGAAAGAGCCCTCCTCCTCTACCATCTGACCCTAGCCTATCAAATCATATCAGGACTGCCTGGATCCTCTTCCTCTGTGGCCTGGCAATGTCACCCTGCCAGGGGGAAGTGATCAACGAGCAAGCAAACCAGTCCATGTAAGAGATAACCCCTGCTCCTCCTACTAATGAACCAACATGTAGACTGAGCTGCTTATGGGCAACAGCTGAGCAGGGGGTCTAAGCCCTCTCCATGCATGGTCCTTGGTGGGTGCATCAGACTTTGCAGGCTCCCCATGGGCTAAGATATGTTAGCTTTGTTGGTCTCCCTGTGGAGCTCCTGTCCCCTCTCTCTGGGTCCCTCTAGCCCCCTACTCTTTCATAAGACTCCTTGCACTCTGCCCTAAGTTTGGCTGTGAGTCTCTGCATATGCTTAGATCTCCTGCTCATTGCAGTCTTTCAGAGGATATATGCGGTAGGTTCCCATCTTGTTCCCTGTGTTCAACCATTTCCAGGGTTTATTCTATTTGTTCTAAATGAGAATTAAGCATCCTCCCTAGAGTCCTACTTGTTATTTAGATTCTTTAGGTCTATGGATTTTAGTATGGTTATCCTGTCTTATATGGCAATATCTGCTTATAGGTGAGTAGAAGACACATGTGTCTTCCTGCTTCTCGGTTACCTCACTGAGGATGACAGTTTTTAGTTCCATCCATTTGCCTGCAAATTTTGTGATTTCTTTGTTTTTAATAGCTGAGTAGTATTCTATTACATAAATGTACCACAATTTCTATATCCATTCTTCAGTTGAGAGACATCTAGGTTGTTTCCAGATTCTGGCTATTACAAATGAAACTGCTATGAACACATCTGAGCAAATGTCCTTGTTGTATGAACTTTTGGGTATATGTCCAGGAGTGGTATGGGTGGGTCGTTCTGTACTGATTCTCCCAATTATCTGAAAAAGTGCCAGACTGATTTTTTTTTTAATGCAACAGCAAGAGGCTTTACTCAGTAGCCGGCACGCTGGGGCTCTGCACACAGCTACCATGCAAGGGGGTGGTGCAGAGCCCTGAGCAGCAGAATCACAGAGTTTATAAAGGCAAAACAGGAGGGGGTCTAGGGGTAAGAGACTTTTTTAACAGGGGCGGTCAGTGATTGGTTGTGCCCAGGTGTGGTGACTAGGGGATGGTTAGGGACTGTTTGCACTTCTCAGTCCAAGAACAAAGAAGGGCATTTCTTAGAAATGTAAAACTCACAAATTTAAGTTCCCATGGTTAGGACCAAGTTAAAATTTTCTACCCTTACATTCCCCCCGCCTTCTAGTAACTGCCTCAATCATGAAGCAGCTGTGGGGTGAAGGTTTTTCTTGACCCCCCCACCCCCACCCTTGATTTAGCATTTCAGCCTGTAAAGTGAGATTTGGGCCGAAGGTCCATCTTCTGAAGCTTCATTAGTGCTGATAATTGGACTATTGGCATCAGGGGCTAGGGAGGCTGAAATGCTAGTCAAAGGCTGAACAATGGGGCAGTCCCAAGCATCTGGTTAGTTGATCCAATTGAAGACATGGGGAGCGATCTTGTCAGCTTTTAGCAAGTCCAAATTTTAGCAAACAGTCCATAGCTGATCCGGGGATAAAGTCAAAAGGTGAAGATCCGCTGAGATAAATTTAGACTAGAGACAGAAGTTAAGAATTGTCAGATAGTAAGAATACTATAGTAAAGACTATGGCTTTTGTGTCAGATATACACATTAAACAGATGTTTTTAACATGACAAGAAGTACCTTTAAGTTTATCTCTAGAAGACAACCAAAAGGAAATTAAAATTTTAAACTGGTAACTGAATAATAAGCAGTCAGTGATCTATTAACTTATCAGAAATCTATTGATCAATGTCAAAATTCTGAACTTCTGAAATCTTATAACAACATAAGCAAAACAGAAGCAATAGGGGAGAAATCTAAAGCATTTTTATTTTTAATATGTTTTAAATTATTTTTATATTTATATATCTTAAAACACATAGAATCTAATCTTTTTTTGCATTTACCAAACCAAAAACATTTTTTCTAGACCAAACAATACTTTTTAGATTTTTTTTATTAATTTATTTATTTTTATCTCAATCACAGGTTAGGTACTTTGAATCCCAGGCATAGCCCCATCCCTCATTCCCTCCTACCCTCCCACTCCTTCCCTCATCTCCCTCCTCCCCGCCCCCTCCAAGAACAACAACAGGGGAGGACCTCCTTCCCTTCCATCCAACCCCAGCTTATCCTGTCTCCTCAGGGCTGGCTGCAATGTCCTTCCCTAGGATCTAACCAGTCTGTGACTCCCAGGCTTGTATGGGGGAGGGTCAAAGAGTCAACCATCAAGATCATGACTGAAACAGTCCCTGTTTCCCTCAGTAGGGTCTTCAGTCCTACACCGAGCTATCATGGGCACCATCTGAGCGGGGGTTCAGGGCCCTTTCCACACATGGTCCTTGATTGTAGAAACCGTCTCATACAAGACCCCTGTGCCCTGCT
>JAQQSO010005592.1:0-11923 GCA_028658305.1 Pachyuromys duprasi
ATGATCTTGATGGCTGACTCTTTGACCCTCCCCCATACAAGCCAGGGAGTGACAGACTGGCTAGATCCCAGGGGAGGACATTGCAGCCAGCCCTGAGGAGTCAGGATAAGCTGGGGCTGGATGGAAGGGAAGGAGGTCCTCCCCTGTTGGTGGACTTGGAGGGGGCGGGGAGGAGGGAGATGAGGGAGGGAGTGGGAGGATGGGAGGGAATGAGGGAGGGGCTAAGCCTGGGATTCAAAGTACCTAACCTGTGATTGAGATAAAAATAAATAAATTAAAAAAATAAAATAAAATGAAAAGCAAAATGCTAACATTTTAAAAGCATGATACAATTGCCTAAAATACTATAATTTCCATCATTTGTCATGTTTTTATATCAAAATAAATTTTAAACTTGACACTGACATATAAAAAAACCACAAAAACTAAAACTAAAACACTCCCCCCCAAAAAAAAACAAAGGAAAAGAGAAAAAGAAAAGTGTCAAATAGAGGTAAAGGTAAGTATACCAGCCATGTGTCCTGACTCACACTTGTAATCTCAGCCCTTGGAGGCAGAAACAGAATTGCCACAGGTTTGAGTTGAACATGACTATAAGACTTCCAGGCCAGCTTTGGTTACAGCAAGTAAGAAGTATCAAATACGAGTCTTCCATCAAATACTATGTAACTTCAGCTTAGGACAAGTAATTAAAATCTATTTATCTCCCCTAACTTCTAAAACTTGAAAATATTTTTATCCTTCCCACCTAGTAAAACCTTAGTTTTCACAAAGACCCACTGTTCTGTTCGAGGAATTTTTGATGGTGTGGAACAATGACCTCTTTCCTCTTACTCCTTCATTTCCTCTGTGCCAAGTCTAGCCAGTTGAGTAAGATTGTGAGGTCAGACACCAGCCAATGGGGAAAAGTTATAGTCACCACATGATTTAGGAGAAAAACAAAATCCTAGTGTGTTGGGCTGGAGAGATGGCTCAGAGGTTAAGAACACTGGTTATTCTTCCAAAGGTTCTGAGTTCAATTCCCAGCAACCACATAGTGGCTAACAACCATCTGTAGTGAGATCTGGTGCCCTCTTCTGGCATGCAGGTGGACATGCAGGCTGAATGTTGTATAAATAATAAATAAATTCTTAAAAAAAAATCCTAGTATGTTTGCTCTTCCAAGCACACTCTTAATCAAGAGTAGTTTGCTTTGTTTAGGCCCTTCAATTGGGGTGATGGTCTCTTTTTCTGTGGGACCCCAAACTTAGAGTAATAACCTGTCTCAGAAAAAAAAAAGAAATACTGGCCTCACATGAGTATCTGAAATGCTTCTATTTGCAGTTGACAGGCTGTCTTGGTCAGGACAGTGGTTGCAGCTCCTCAGGGAGGCACCAGAAAATAATGGCTGTAATCCACCCACAGTAAAGCTTAGATGGTGTTGCTTAGCTCTATGAGGTCAGTGTGAGAAACCCTATGAATGTGGGTACTGTGAGAAAAAAATCTTTACGTGCAAAGAAATCTTTAAACCAACACCGAAGAATTCCCACAGGTGAGAAACCCTATGAGTGTGAAGAATGTGGGAAATTCTTCCGAATGAAAATGACTCTCAGTAATCATCAGAGAACTGATGAAAAACTGTATCATTGTAAGGAATGTGGGAAAGCCTTGTGGGTGCACTCATCTCTGGAAACCCATCAGAGAATACATACCAGAAAGAAGTCCCATGAATGTAATAAGTGTAGAAATGCTTTCTGTGTGAAATCCTGTCTCATTGAGAATCAGTGCATGCATTCAGGAGAGAAATCCTATGAATATAGTGACTGTGGGATGATGGTTAGCATGAAGAAATCCCTTCATCAACACAAGAGAACTCACATTGGTGAGAAGCCTTATGACTGTAGTAAGTGTAGAAATGCCTTTTATGTGAAAGTGAATCTCACTAAACATCAGAGAATTCATACAGGATAAAGGCCCTTTGAATTCTTGGAATGTGGAAAGGGCTTCTGTCAGGAAACCCACCTCACAGATCACCGGAAAACTCACTTGGGCCTATCTTTCCTTTGTGCATTGGAGAAAGCTTCTCCCTGAAGCTCACTCCCCACACTGGGTCAAGTTCCTACAGGCATCTAATTAAACAGAACAGGCAAAGCACACTTGCTACAGTGTGATACTTAGATTGGCATAATCCTTTATTCTAACATTCCATCTCATTGTTGTTTGCTTTTTTTTTTTTTTCTTGGAGATACTTTGTAGCCCAGGCTGGCCTTGAAGTTTTGCCTTAGTTTCCTGAGTGCTTTGATAACAGGTGGGCAAACCGTCTGCCTGGCTGTTTTCATTTGTATTTCTCCATTTAGTGGTGAAGTTCAACATATTGTCTGATGATTAGCTATTTGAATATTTTTTCCTTATGTGCACCGACTGCTCATATTCTTTCCTCACTGTTTCCAAATGAGATGTTTATCCTTTACTTTCTGGTTTAAATGTTGTCATTGGTGTAATTGTTTTACATGTAAGCGTATAAAGTCCTTCATTCATGTGTTATAATATCTTCTCTCAGACTCTAGCAGGTTCTTTAATTTTATTAACTCTTTTTTTCCCTTAACTTTTATGTTTCAGTTATTGTCTGTTTTAAGGTGAATACTTATGTATAATTTCCTCAAAACTTAAGCTTGTCTTTAAACCGTTTGAATTTGAATCAACTGTGAGATATTTTTTGATATAGTATGGAGCCCGCAATGTATAATACTATATTGTCTTGTTAAATTTTTACAGAAATGGTGTTACATTGTAGGTAGAAGCTTAGCAGTTGGCTTGTTTTTCAAGTGATGTTTCCTTCCTAAGATCTGTCCTTGCTGGTCACTATAGGTCTTGTGCCAGTTATTATTATGTTCTCACTGTTAAGCCCACACTTCTAGATTGTGGTTGTGATTCTAGATTATGCTTCTGCCTTGTCAGATGCTTCCTTTTGGAATTTGGCTAATAAGATACCAGCTATAGCTAGATGGTGGTGGTGTATACCTTTAATTCTCCAGTACTTGGGAGTCAGGGGCAGGTGGATCTGTGCATTTGAGGACAGCCTGGTCTACAGAGCAACTTCCAGGACAGTCAGGGCTACACTGAGAAACCCTATCTCAAAAGAAAAAAAATACTAGATATATAATTTAGGCTAACAATGAAGGGATTTAATTTTTTTCTCATTCTCACGAGCTCCTTGTCATTCAAATATTTTCCCAGCATCATTCTACACAGGGGCAGCAGAGTTCCTGTTGTCAGTTTCATTGGATTCCCAACTCTGAAAGAACAAGCCTTGTGGTATTGCATTTTCTTGAGATAAGCATCAGATGGTTGATGTCACCTCTTTAAAGCTGTGAACCCTAGCCATGTGGGACCCCACCCATACCCTTCTGGTTAGTTATTACTATAGCTACCTCCCTTCCAAGTCTTAGTATCACAAGTATGTTCCTTTTACTTTTATATAATTCTGATTTCATCCTTTGTTACTGATAAGTGATGCTAGGCAGGAAGAAAGAAAAAGAAAAGGTCCTCTGCAGCATCTACTTTCCAGGAACTATTTTAGATATTAGAACATATTGGCTCATTCCTCTGATAAAATGGCATGGTCAGCGGTCAGTAATTGCCTGGTAGATAAGGAATTTATTTATTTATTTTGATAGGGTCTCACTATGTAGCCCTGGATGGTCTGAAAATCGTGAGATTGACTAGGCTGTACTTGAACTCATAGAGATTATAATAGAAAAAGCTCTAAGATGCTTTTCATTCATTTTCAAGCACTGGCTTTCCATGTGCATACAAAACATCAAATACTGACCTTTAAATGAGGGATAATAATTCATAAGCTGCTTGTAAATTGCAGGGTTAAAGGTGAACCACTGACAGGTAGGGTCTTTAAACTGTTCCAAAGCTAATAAAACCAAAAGGTAAGCAGACAGCAATAGATGTTATTTATTCCTTCTTTTCCCAAAGCTAACAAAACTAAAGGGTAAACTGGCAATAAATGCAGGTAGTTATTATTATTTTAGAAATATCCTGACTTCTAGGTCATCCAAAGCAACTTCTACCTGACCATAAGGTTAACCCAAGTGATATTAAAGTTAAACATTTTCTCCTTGGTTGGCTCCAAAAGGGACTCTGTAGCTCTCACTCCCATGACATTACTGCCCTTGCCCAGCTGCTTTCTACAGTTGCTACCTCCCTCATATCCTAGATGTTCTCCTTTGTCTGTGTGGTTAGCAATTTCATAGCCAGTAAATTATTTGAAGTAGGTTCTCTGTGTTAAAATAACTGATATGGCTTCTGTGTCCTGCTTCAGCTCTAACTGATGCAGAAGTTTATCAGTTTTATTAAGTATTAGACTTTTCCTGCTCTAAGTTGTATGCATTACAAGGTGTAAGAAAGTTTCCATTTTCCACAGTCACCATCACTTATTACCATTCCTCTAAATTACAAGTTTTCTCATTTACATGTCTACATATAAACATGCATAGATAGTTCAAAATAGAATGATGTCATATAATATGTGCACAAACCATTTTAAAAATTGTGTGTGTGTGTGTGTGTGTGTGTGTGTGTATGAGTGAGTGGGTGCATATGCCATAAAACTCATGTAGAAATCAGGACAACTTTGTAGAGTCTGTGCTCTCCTTCCACTTGTACATAGATTCTGGGAATTGTACTCAGGCTGCCAGGCTTGTACAGCAAGCGCTTTTACCTGCTGAGCCATATCACTGACCCATACAATAATTTCTATGTGAGAAATAATCCTTTGGTTTTACATACATAATCACCCTCTTAATCCTTTTCAATCTTTTCTACATTTTACTCAGAATCATTTTCCTCTTGAAAATTATACAGACTTTCCTCTCATATAGTAATTGTCATGAGTGCTACACCAGAAACACAGACCATTTGTGTCTTTCTACCATGCCAAAATTTGAGTCATAATAAATTCACAAGAATATATATGGTGCAGTTTGCTAGATTAGTCTCAATTTCTTAATTTCTCTTGATGTTAGCAAACATAGCTTCTTTATTATGATTTTAATTAATATTAACTCTTAGAGCATACAATGGATGGATGGATAGATATAGGTAGGTAGGTAAATAGGTAGATGGGTAGATAGATAGGTAGACGATTAGATAGATTGTGTATAGGTTACAGAATGACTACATAAAGGTTGAGAGATTTATTATGTATAGGTAATAGAATGGCTACAGAAAGGTTGAGAGATTGATTTATGATTGCTTGTGTGTATAGTTTATAGAATGGCTGCACAGAGACCCTCCCAATATATTGGTTAACTTATGAGACATTAAAACATGTGGTAAGTGACTTATTACAATCATGTGCAGGGTTTCTTTGTGTAGCCTTGGTTGTCTTTGATTTGCTCTGCAGCCCAGGCTGGCTTTGAACTCACACCTGCCTCTGTCTCCCTGAGTACTGGGATTAAAGGCATGTGCCACTATACCCAGCTGCCAAATACACTTTTTAAAAGGACATATTATGGCTGCACATGGGAATTTAGTTGTCCAAAATTCTAGTGGAACAAAATTATGTTTTGAGGGTTCCATGGTCCATAATCATGATTTCTAATCTTTTTTTTTTTTTGAGATGGGATTTATTTGTGTAGCCTTGGGCTGTCTTGGAACTCACTCTGTAGGCCAGGCTGGCCTCAAACTCACAGAAACCAACCTGCCTCTGCCTCCCATGAGATGAGATTAAAGGTGTGCACCACTACCACCTGGCTTGATTTCTAATCCTAATTGGGCATTAGGTGTTGAATAATGTAGGTTTTGCTAGTATGGGAATAATCTTGAATGTTTTTAGTGACTGTTCTTGCTCCTTTCCTTAAAGGAAGACCTATCACTTCCTTATAATTTTATATATAGGCCTTAGTTTGATGTTTCAATGAGGTTTGTGTTGTTTTCAGTACTGAAATAGTCCTATAAATTTTGGTGCTTTCTTTTTAGATATATCTTGTTATAAAAATGAAAATTTCAACCATCCTATTTTACTCAGGAGCCAGATGCTAGGGTAAAAACCTACTTGTTCAGAGAGGCAGAGAGAGAAATCACCCATCTGATATTCCCACTCAGCTCATGTCCCAGAAGGAAAAAAGCCAAAAGCCTAAAGCTAAAAGCTTGCTAGCTCAGCTAATGGCTCAGGAGGAAAAGGCCTGCTAGCTCAGCCGGCATCCCAGGAGGAGAAAGCCAAAAGCTCAAGGCCAAAGCCCTAAAGAGCCAAAGTCAAGGTGCTGAAGAGCTTAAGAGCTAGAGAGCTAAAACCCAGGAACTAAAGTGCTAAAATGCCAAAGACCTAAACCTAATGTGCTGAAGAGTTAACTTGCGCTTCTTCTCTAAACGGTCTTAAAAACTCTAAGTCCCTCCTACTACTTAATCTCTATCAGCTGTTTTCTTGCTCCACCTCTTGACCTAGGGTTAACTTTACTAAATCTTGTGTACAGAAAGCTCTTGGATTAAAGGTGTGTATTAGGACTGAACCACACCAAACCAAAAGACAGGTTTTCACAGTTCACAATCTCTGGGATCACAGTGGGATCAAATATCCTGCAATAGATATAGGTATTCCTATTGTCACAGTTTTGTCTGTTAATATCATTGGCACATGTCTGTCATCAGATGATCACCTGCCATCCCCAAATGCCATGTAGTATCTATTTCACTTTTCTTTTTATTCCATATGTATTCATGCTATCTTCACTAAATCTCAATCTAGATCTGTCCATTTCAGCTGTCCCCAAACCTTGAGAGGCTTGAGGTTGCTGCTATCCAGTCCCACCCCACAATGACAGGACTCTTTATGAGTGGTTATTTATGAGTCTCAGTAGCTACCTCATAGTTTAAATTTGGATTTTCTGCAAAGGAAGTAATCTGATTCATTAAAAATTTGTTTTAGGGGGCTGGAGAGATGGCTCAGCGGTTAAGAGCACTATTTGCTGTTCCAGAGGTCCTGAGTTCAATTCCCAGCAACCACATGGTGGCTCACAACTACCTATAATGGGATCTGATGCGGTCTTCTGAGATGCAGGCATACATGCAAATTAAGTACATATAAATAAATAAATCTTTAAAAAAGTATTGGCAGTAACCTTGAATTTGTATCAATATAATAAAATGTAACAATGTATTAAAAATTTTGTTTTAAAGTTTTATGTGTATCAGTGATTTGCTTTCATGTGTGTCTTCACTCCACATGAGTGCATATTACTTTCAAAACTCAGACAAAAGCACCAAATCCCCCAGGCCTGGTGTACAAGTTGTGGGCCACTACATGGGTGCAAGAGATTGAACTTGGGTCTTCTCGAAGAGCAGCTAATGCTCCCACTGAGGCATCTCTCCAGCTACTGATTTGGTCCATTTTAGAGTTATATGTTCATTTATGGCTATTATATTTGTTACTCCATCCTGCAGATGTACTAGTCAACAAACATCTGTAGGTTGTTGCTGCATAGTTTGTCCTCAGTTTTTGCATTTTTGTCCTAGTGTATTCCAATGAGAGGACTTAATTCCAAGGAGTCAGCCAATCCTAATCAGAGTCATATATCCTTCATGGACACTAGCCAATCCCAATCAAGGTCACACATAGCTGAGTGGTCTGGGGTCTACTGGCATACTATCCCAAATGGCCCTGATCTATTCTGATTGGGCCTGGTTGATGTTTGGATAAGCTGGGGCAGATTTAGTGTCTATCTAGTTGGCTCCTGGATGGACTTCAGTTTACACTTTGCCTGACTATGCCTGGGTTTCTGTTTCTTGGAATATGAAACAACAACTCCGGAAAAACCATAGATTGTGAGCAACCAGTTAGCTTCAAGGTCAGCACTTGAGCTTGAGCCAAACACAATGATTCAGCAGCCTTGAAGGGCTCCTTGGAAAATCCTCAAATGCTTGACTAGTGCTGAATACCCACACACCCCTGAGTTACTACTAGCCAATCAGCTTGAAGGTTACCTCACCACACTGGGAAATCTCCTGTCTTTAAATTGAGCCTGAGTGCTCACTTCTGGGGCGCTGCCATTTTATGAAGGCAATGACCCCAGCATGCTGGAATTCTCTGCAGAATAGATGCTCTCTGCTTTTGCTTATTACCTGAGTCTGGGTAATTCTTCAGTGATTCTTGAACACTAACACTAAACCGTGTCCTGTGTTTTGAGGCTTTTCTTGTCCCTGATTGCAATCCATCACTGTCTTCCTAGTTAAGATTGACCTTGCCACATAGATCTTACCCTAAGGATCATTAAAATTTCCTAGATCTTCAGAATGGGGTCAGATGGCCCCATGCAGTCGTTCATTACATTATTTGTGCTATCAGTCATGCAGTATCTGCAGTTATACCTCCAAATGTTTTAATACTATTTGCCCTTGCCTTGACTGTCCTGAGCAATTTTTGTTCTTTGTTGACATGGTCTTACATTAGTCCCATCTGCCCTCAGACTTGCTATGTAGCAAAGCATGACCTTGAACTCCTAATGTTGTGTTTCAGTGTCAGGAATTCTGGGATTGCAGTTATATACCACCAAACACAGAAACAGTTCATTTTTGTGTGGTTATTATTTTTTTTCAAGACAGGGTTTCTCTTTGTAGCCTTGGCTGTCCTAGACTAGCTCTGTAGACCAGGCCACCCTGGAATTCACAGTGATCCACCTGCCTCTGCCTCCCTGAGTGCTGGGATCATAAGCATGTGCCACCACACTGGCTTGTGTAGTTCTTTTTATGTGGGTGGTTTAAATATTCTTCTGTAGCCCAAGCTATCCTAGAATTATGTATATAGCCTAGGCTGGTCTTGGACTTGGAGTTCCTCTTGCTTCTACCACTATATACAGAGTGATACAATTATAGGCACGTATTACTGCACGTGGTTTGCAAGTGGTTTAATCTGAAAACTTTTTGTATATTCCCAGCTATTTTGCTGAGAGCCCATTAATTCATTGGTCTCATTTATTACTGAATGAGATCCTGCTTATTATGCCAGATGTGTGTGTGGTATGTCAGAAACATAATGTCTATGGACTACATGGTGACCTTCAGCTTCTCTGATTGGTTACTGGTCCTGTGTATTTGATCTCCTGAGTTGCCCTCCAGTGTTTGCATTCTACATTGTCATGCCGATGCTGTTTGGTCACAGTGCTTTCATTATAGCACATTGGCACCAAGTGTGTTGCTCTCTAGTTATCTAAGTCCCCCCTGACCCGCAACTCCTTACTGAGACAGTGTCATTGGCCTGTTTATGATCTAGCAGAATCTACTTACCTGAATTAGTTCCCATTATGGTTGCTGTTGGTCCTGTACAGTAGGGGTTTTCTGTTTAAATTAATACATTTATTTATTTGTTTGCTTGCTTGCTTATTTAGTGTGCACATGTGTGCATGTACCAGAGCATGTATAAAGTCAGAGGACTATTTTGGGAAGTCGGATCTTCTGCTACCTGAGTCCTATGGAGTTTATCTTATCAGAGTAAAGCACCTTTACCCACTGAGCCATCTCTTTTGTCTTCTTTTTCACTTGATTTTATATTTCACATAGCATATGCTGGGCCTGAACTCACTGTATCGTTGAGATACTCCTTCCTTTACGTCCTGAATTTTGAAATTAAAGGCATATGGCACTGTGCCCTGTAACTGTAGGATGTTTTCAGCATCCAGTATGCCCACACAGAATTGGACATGGTGGCACAAGTCTGCAATATCAGCAGTCGGGGAGACAGAGGCAGGTGAATCTTTGTGAGTTTGAGGCCAGCCTGGCCTAAAAAGTAATTCTAGGACAGCCAAGGCTACACAGAGAAACCCTGTCTCAAAAAAAGTGCCCACACAGTGTGTTATATTTATTTAATGTGTTGGGGCATGTGTGCCACAACGCAACTGAGAGGTTGGGGGCCAGATGAGAGTAAGTTCTGTCCTGCTTCTATGTGGGTCTCAGGGTTTGAACTCAGGCTGTCAGGCTTGGCAGCAATACCTTTATCTTATGAGCCATATCTCTGGCTTCCCAATATATATATATTTTTTTGAGATAGGGTTTCCTGATGCCCAGGCTGACATCAAACTTGCTAAGGACAACCTTGAACTTTTGTTCTTTCTGCCTCTATCTTGTAATTGCTAGGGTTAGAGGCATGTGCCACTACACCCAATTCTCATATGGTTCTGACAATCAAACCCAGGGTTTTGTGCACAATAAGCTAGCACTCTACCAGCTGAGCTACACCCCAATGCTTCAGAGCAGAGATTTTTGACCTCCACAAGCTTCCAGCCCAGTAGTAGAGACAATATTAGCCTAAACTTTCTAGTCATCTACTAAATAGCCATGAGTTTTAGGGTCTTTGACTCTCATAAGCTTAGTCACATATAGTGGTGCCCTAGCACTGAGCATGCTCCTTACCTCACAGCCTACTACTGCATGTCAGCTGACTCATACTTCATAATTAAAATATCTGCCTCATGTTTCTTTTATTCCTTGGTTTTTCAAGACAAGGTTTCTCTGTGTAGTCATGGCTGTCCTGGAACTTACTCTGTAGACAAGGCTGCCTGCCTCTGCCTCCTGAGTGCTGGGATTACAGGTGTGCACCACCACACCCACCTGCATTTATGTTTCTTAATTTAATCATTTCCCCTGTATATTAGTTGTCTCTGCTATGTCCACAAAACTTAGATATGTTTTTGATCTTCATGAAAAAAAATTTAGCCTAGGGTCTACCAAAGCCACATTAGCCGTTAATATTTCTTTGCTGATTAGCTATTAGCTACTACTAATTGTCGTTGTCTTGGGGCTGAGGAGATAACTCCACTGGTAAAATGCTTGCTGCAAAAGCATAAGGACCTAAGTTCAATCCCTAATACTCATAAAAAGATGAGCATGGTGATATGCACTTGTAATACTAGTCGTGTTGGAGAGGTGAGGACAAGGAGGATTATAGGGGCTCCATGTCCAGTGAACCTAGCTCAATTGACAAGTCCCAGTTCCTATTAAGAAACAATACCTCAAATAAAACAAGACAGGGTTCAGCTAAATGGCTCAGTGGGTAAAGGTGCTTGCTGATGAGCCAGAAGAGAGTTTGGTCTCCAAGACCTACCCACATGGTAGGAGAGAACCAATGTATGCAGGTTGTACTCTGGGCTCCATATATGTACCATGACCCATGTGCACTCATTAATATGTAGCAAGCATGCACACATAAAATGAAATAAAATTTTGTAAAGATGGACACCTCCTGAAGTCTGATGTCACAGGTTGACCTCTGGCCTCCATACACATGTGCACCAAGACAGGTGCAGCAGACACACCACACACACATAAAACAGTATCTATCACACTCTCAGCCCCTTCACACATCTATCTTTGTATGTGCTGATGCTTGCTTGTCCCCTAGAGCAGTGTATTAACCTCAGGAACCCTAGCATAATGCCTTCATTAGAACTCAGCATGGATATCAGAAGATGGAAAGATCTCTTGTGCTCATGGATTGGTAGGATTAACATAGTGAAAATGACCATTCTGCCAAAAGCAATCTACAGATTCAATGCAATTCCCATCTGCAATTCTTTACAGACCTTGAAAGAAAAATTCTCAACTTCATATGGAGAAACAAAAAACCCAGAATTTCCAAAACGATCCTGTACAACAACAGATCATCTGGAGGTATCTCCATCCCTGATCTCAAGCTGTACTACAGAGCAATAGTAATAAAACTGCATGGTATAGGCATAGACACAGAAAGGAGGATCAAGGGAACCAAAAAGAAGACCCAGAAATAAACCCACACACCTATGGAAACTTGATTTTTGATAAAGAAGCCAAAACCATTCAATGGAAAAAAAACAGCATCTTTTTTTAAAATTTATTTATTTTTATATCAATCACAGGTTAGGTACTTTGAATCCCAGGCATAGCCCCCTCCTACCCTCCCACTCCC
>JAQQSO010005593.1:0-11922 GCA_028658305.1 Pachyuromys duprasi
AGCCACTTTACTGAAGGTGTTTATCAGTTGAAGTAGTTCTCTGGTTGAATTTTTGGGGTCACTCATGTATATTATCATATCGTCTGCAAATAGTGATACTTTGACTTCTTCCTTTCCAATTTGTATCCCCTTGATCTCCTTTAGGGTCCCTCTTTTTAAACACTGCTTCTGTCACTGTCTCCGTCTTCTTTTAGTTAGCATTGAGCATTGGTAGTGGGTGTGCAGTTATGTCCCTTTAAAGAACATATACTTGTTGCTCTTTTATATTTTGCATCTTCTACAGTTGTGAGTCTCTACATTAATTAGTGTTAATCACATGCACTGTAAAATAATGTCCTAAGATGAGGATTGATAGACATATTTTCTGTTGTGTAATATAAGTAATTAGGACTAGGTGCAGTAATGCATACATTTAATAATGTAATGATAGTATGTTCTCCTCTAAGGCCTATGAACTGTTTAGTCATAAGTTCTTAGCCCAGTAATGATGTCAGTCATGAGTCATATCTTGTAGTGTGGGACTAAAGATGATTACTTCAAGAATGTTCTTACTGTCTATGACCATACCATCTTGAAAGTGCCTAATCTCATCTGATCTCAGAAGAAAGTTCATGCCACTATTGCATCCATGGCATATCTTCCGATGCAAGGCATGTTGGGAATTTCAAAGGTTCATAGCTGAGTATTTTAGGTGATTGCTTTTTCCTTTGTTACCCTACAAAACATGTTCCAGTGCAATAAAAGCCAGCCAGAAAGGATGCTGCTTTTATGCCAATACCATCTGGATTTCATTTCTGCGACTCTAGCATATGATGTTTTGAGTAGCATGATCTTGCCATCAATTTCTAGAGAATAACCTGAGCAATGACAATATTCTGCTGAGAACTCCTAACTAGGGAACTTATTTCTGACACTGGGATTTTTATTTGTTAGCTGCTGGTATCAATTTTGAACACTGTTTTCATGTTATAGGCTAACTAAACTTACTTTTAAATTTAACATTATTTATATAATTGTTTATTACAGTATATTCACTTTGTTTCCCCACTGCAGGCCCCTCCTCATCTCCTCCCAGTCACACCTTCCTTTGCCTTTCTCTGCCAATGCCCGTCCCCTAGTTCTCTGACAGAGGAGGACCTCCTCCCAGTCTATCTGACTCTAGCCTATCAGGTCTCATCAAGGCTGGCTGCATCATCTTCCTCTGTGGCCTGGCAAGAATGCACCCCCACCACCGCCAAGGCGAGGTGATCAAAGAAGTTGCCACTGAGTTCATATCAGAGACAGCTTCTGTACCTTGCTAGAGAACCCTCTTGGAAACTGAGCAGCTAATGGGCTTCATCTGAATTGGAGGTCTAAATACTCCCCATGCATGACCCTTACTTGGAGTATTGGTCTCTGCAGGATATTCTGGGCCCAGGTATTTTGGCTTTGTTGTTCTCCTTGTGAAGTTCCTGTCTCCATCTAGGTCTTTCTATCTCCTTCTTCTTTCATAAGGATTCCAGCACTCTGCCCAAAATTCGGCCATGATTCTCAGTATGTCCTTCGATACCTTGATGGGTAGAGTTTTTTTAGATGTCCTTTGCGGTAGGTTCCTGTCTTGTTCCTTGTCTTCTACTTCCAATGTCTATCCTGTTTGCCCTTCTTAACGAAGATCTTCCTTTTTTATCTTATTTAGGGCTATAGACTTTAGTATGGTTTTCCTATATTATATGTCTAATGTCTACTTATGAGTATATCATATGTGTCTTTCTGCTTCTGGGTTACATCACTTAGGATGATCTTTTCTAGTTCCTACCATTTGCCTGCAAATTTCATGATTTCTTTGTTTATAATTGCTTAGTAGTGTTCCATTGTGTAAATGTATCACAATTTCTGTATCCATTCCTCCACTGAGGGACATATAGATTATTTCCAGATTCTGGCTCTTATGAATAGAGCTCCTACAAATATGGTTGAGCAAATGTCCTTACTAAATGGGGAGAATCTTTTGGGTATATGTCTAAGAGTGGTATAGCTAGATTATGAGATAGCACTATTTCTAATTTTCTGAGGAAATACCAGATTGATTTCCAAAGCGGTTGTACAAGTTTACATTCCCACAACCAACGGAGGATGGTTCCCCTTTCTCCACATCCTCTCCAGCAGGCATCATCCCTTGAGTTTCTGATCTTAGCCATTCTGATGGGTGTGAGGTGAAATCTCAGGGTCTTTTAGATTTGCATTTCCTGAATAACTAAGAATAGGGTAACTATAATTTAACTCTTGTTATATGTCTATAAATTGTATTGCAACTTATTGTATGTCTATAATTATTGTAATTGTGAAATTTTAAAAAACCAATAAAATACATTATATATAGTGTTAAATCTATAACAAGTACAACCACTTGTTATACTCCTAAAACATTCTATATCTTTCAGACATCTATATCTGTCATGGAGCAATGAATTCGTCACAGAAATTTATTTAGCATTGACACAAAAATCAAATAATTGTATTTAAGTTTTTCATATTTTTACTACTCTTTTCTTTGCCCTTATTCTTCATCTTTTCCTCTAAGTGCAATGGCAGTAACCTAAAGTGTTTAGGATATATGCCATAATGCACCATAATTATTCCATCATGTACAACACAAAAGAGATGTATATGGCACGTACAACTAAGTTACTTCTAGTAAAATTTAGTGTTTGTGCAATTCAGAGCACAAGTTTATTGTTTTGGCGTTCTTTGCTGTATTATTCCAATCCATAGCTTTAGAACATGTTGATAATGAAGTGTATTCAGTGGCAGAAAATATTTTGAAAACATGTGAAACATGCAAACTTATTTAAATAGGTATAAAATCATTTTATTTGTATCTATCATTGTCAGCTATTAATAATGACAAAGAACACACAAGTACTTAAATTATATTGTGTTGAACATATGGCACTTATAAAATGGTTCTTCTTCTAAAGATATAAAGACAGTTACTTCTTTTGAAAAAGTATTGTTAAAATATAGCCAAAAATCCTGGGCCCAGGGTGACCTGCAGAAATATATACTCCAAATAAGGACTAGGCATAGAGAGTACCTAGACCTCCCCTTCAGGAGAAGACCAAAGGCTTCTCAGTTTCCAAATGGGTTTCCTAATAAAGAGAACAGGGGCTGAGTCTAACATGACCGCAGTGGCTGGCTCTTTGATCATCTCCCCCAGGTGGGTGCAGCCTTGCCAGGCAACAGAGGAAGATGATGCACCCAGCCTTGATGAAACCTCATAAGCTAGGGTCAGATAGAAGAGGAGGAAGTCCTCCCCTTCTGGGACTAGGGAAAGGGCATAGGGGGAGAAGAGTGAGAATGGGTAGGACTGGGAAGAGGTGATGGAGAGGGCTGCAAGAGGGATACAAAGTGAATAAAGTATAATTTAAAAAAAAATGTTGTTCAAATATGTATCATGGACAAAAATATCAATTTATATTTAAACATTTCTTTTTACTGTATTGCATAGGTGTTTTATTTTTCTGTACTTATTATGTAGATTACATGCATATAGTGCTTGTGTAAGTCAAAAGAGTTCATTGAGAATACCTGCAATTGTAGTTTTGGACTGCATTATGCTCCATGTGGATGCTGGGAAGCTAACCTGGGTTGTTCATAAAAATATATGGTGCCCTTAACCACTGAGGAATCCCTAGATCTCATTGTTATTTCTTTTTGCATATGCTGAATAAATAAAGAATTTTTTTTAAGTAGGCAGAACTAGGACACAGCTCTCAAAGGAGCGAAGATCATGTTAAAACAGATAAAAATAAATAAGAAATTAGGTTAATGACACTAATACATTGACATTTCTAAACACATATTAGACATTATCTTTTTCTGGCATTAATGCTGTTTATTCTGCTCTTTTTATGTAATAAAAAGTGAACTGTAACTTGAGAACAGTTGACTTGCTCCTGATTTCATTTCTTTGCTTTCCAGAGCATTACCATATATATAGAAGTATATCAGTGCTTTACAAAGACACCTTCTAGTCTCCTTTCTGGGGTGGATTCAGCAGAGGTCTGCAGTCTGCAAAGGTCTACGTGCCATCCTCTTTCTATTTCTTATGCCCTTAGCAAAGCAAATTTGCAATGCAAGAAACATCACTGCAAATCAAGAGAACTGCTGCCTTTCAAGTCTTCAAATTTACTCCTATGGCTGTACCATTTATGGAAATTGATGTTCATATTTATGTCAGGGAGGGGCTAGAAAGGCTGTGTAGAATATATCCAAGGGAATAGCACAGGATAACTCAAAAAAGGCAGAGCAATTGCATTTAGATGGAAAAGTTCAATGTAAGAGGCAGTTTTCTGTCTACTGTCAAGCAATTCATTAATTCTGTTCAATTATTCACACATTGTAAGTACAAGACCATGGTTTGTGAAAATGAATGTAGTTCTTTCCCAAAATATCACAATATTGTTATATAAAAGTAATCTTGTTTATCCTATTTATTTCTATGTTTGAGTGTGGTTATTGTTGAGAATGGGTCTCTCTCTCTCTCCATTCTGTTTTTTTTTTTACACAAATGTAGTAGTATTCTGTAGCCCACATGCTAAAAACTAAGGTTCATACTGACCACATATCCAGTGTTCCATGATTTGACTCCAGTTTTGCAGTTTAGAGGTCTCCACAACTCTTTTTGCTAAATATCTTCTACATTCCTTTTCGCATTTTGACTGGTGAAGACAGAGTATTTGGCTCTGCTCAGACACCCGCAGTTCATACCCTATGTTGCAATATGTACTTGCTATCTTGGGAAATAATAGGATGTCTTACCAATTTAGGCAAATAAATTCAAAGTTCTGAAAATATCCAGACCCAATGCACGTAATAGTATCTTGTAAACCCTGACTTTCTAAGTCAGAGGACTCACATAACCGTTGCCTTTACAACACAACTAAAATAAACTTCATTAACCCATAGGAGCTTCAACACCAAGTCTTTCTACAATGAACACTGGTCAATACTCAACCCAGGGAATTAACAAAGCAAATAAAGCATCAAGCAGAAACTACTTATCCAACATGTTTATGCCAGAAAGTTTTATGCAAAAACTAACTAGATAGACAAATCTAAATACAAACATAGCTTCAGCGTCGAACTGAAGACCCTAGTAAGGGAAACAGGGACTGTTTCAGTCTTGAACTTGATGGCTGACTCTTTGACCCTCCCCCATACATGCCAGGGAGTGACAGACTGGCTAGATCCCAGGGGAGGGCATTGCAGCCAGCCCTGAGGAGACAAGATGATCTGAGGTCAGATGGAAGGGGAGAAGATCCTCCCCTGTTGGTGGACTTGGAGGGGGCGGGGAGGGGATGACGGAGGGGGCTACGCATGGGATGCAAAAAACCTGTGATTGATATAAAAATAAATAAATTTATTATAAAAAAGAAAAAAACAAAAATCACTTCTAAAAATTACCAATTATATAAATATAAAATTGACTACCAATGATGTACTACAAGTTCTGGAAAAAATAATTTTAAGTGATAATAAATACATTCAAACATCTCAAAGTGGAAATGAATAAATATTTTAATGAATTTAAGAAGGGTATGAGTAATAAAATGATTGAATCCTAAGAAAACAGAAAACAAATGAAATAAGGAAGCCGTTTTAAGGTATGAAAATATAAAATATTGAAGAAAACCCAAGTTGAAATGGTATCAGAAATGAGAATTTCAATGAAAAAATTTTCAATTAAAATCTATACCAAGACCATGCATGGAGAGGACCTAAATCCCCTGAGCAGAAGTAGCCCATAGACTCAGTCTCCAAATGTGTTCCTAGTAAGGGGAACGACTGTCTCTGACATGGACTTAGTGGTAGACTCTCTGATCATCTCCCCTGAGGGGGTTGCAGCCTTACCAGGCCACAAAGAAGAAAATGCAGCCAGTCCTGATGAGACCAGATAGGCTAGGGTCAGATAGAGAGGAAGGAGGTCCTCCCATATCAGTGGACTAGAGGACGAGCATAGGGGGAGAAGAGGGAGGGTAGGTGGGATTGGGAGGAGACGAGGGACGGGGGCATAGCCAGGATACAAAGTGAATAAATTATAATAAATAATAGTGATGATTAATAAAAATTGAGGAAAAATCTATACCATGAGAACCTATAATGTGGAAAACAACATGCTTGATGGAAAAAATTGAATAATTTTATTCCAAAGTTAAACTCAATAATCATATATATGAAATGGGGTATGTAAAACATGAGAGACACCAGCAAAAGTTCAATTTATATATTATGGGCATAGAAGAAAGGTAATAATGGTACGCTTGTTGATTAGAAACAGTATTCAATAAGAAAAAGCAAATTTCCAAATCTACAAAAAGATATCCAACCAGGCACAAGAAACAAACAGAACATCAAGTAGGCAAACACTTTTAAAAATCATATAAAGTAAAAATACAATATATCAAGAAAAAGGAACTATATTAAAAGTTCAAAGGACAAAGTAACATATATCATGCAATTTAGAAAAACAGGTTTTGAAAGGAAAGCCTGGAAACCAGGTTGTCTCTCTCTCTCTCTGTCTCTCTCTCTCTCTGTCTCTCTCTCTGTCTCTCTCTCTCTTTCTCTCTCTCTCTCTCTCTCTCTCTCTCTCTCTCTCTCTCTCTCTCTGTGTGTGTGTGTGTGCCTCTGTTTTTCTCTCTCATACTCACTCACACACACGCACACACACATGAACACACACAATATGCATTGCAAGTTCTAAAAGATCACAACTGACAACCCAGGCTAGCATCCCCAGGAAAACTATCTGTCATAAAGGAAGGAAATAATAAAACTTTCAATGACAAAAGCAGGCCAAAGTAATGTAACTTCTCTAAGCTACATCTAGATCCTGAAGGAAATCCTTTCAGCTGAAGAAAATGCTTAATACATCCAACAAGCAGCAGGGGGGCAGGGAAAGTTGCTAAGTATGTAACTGGAACTTCATCAGTCTGTGTAATGTTACTGGAGGTATATTTGTAGGGCTGACTATTTGGTATTGATTTGTTATTTCCAAGAAAAGATCAGTTCCCCCACATGCAACATTCCTAGCTTCTTGTAGTTTCTGTTTTGTTTTGTTTTGAGTACGGTTGAGGCATCTAGGGCTGTCCCTTAGACATCTTAGCATGTCTATACTACAGGACTGAGATATAGATAAAATTTTTATAATTATACTCTGCTTGTTAAAGAAATGAGGATAAAAATTTATAAACATACTTCATGAAGTTAATGAATTTCTGCAAAGCAAAATAAGTTCTCAGTTTGGTGAAGTACCATACAAAATAAGAAAACTATACTTCTGAAAGAAAATTATATCAAGAATATAAAAAAGATTAAGAAAACATAAAGAAACATACAAACTGATAAAATGGATTTTGGTGATGAACAGTTAGAAAAACAAATATGAATGACTCATAAAAAATTTTAAACATGTTCCACTATATTTGATAAAGTACCAGATTGATTTCCATAGTTTTACATGTTTGCATATCCACCAGCAATGGAGGAGGGTTCCCCTTTCTCCACAACCTCTCCAGTACATGTCGTCCTTTGAGTTAAAAATCTTAGCCTTTCTGATGTAAGTTAGAATCTCAGGGTGGTTTTGATTTGCATTTTCCAGATCAATAAGGACACCAAGAATTTCTCTAAGTGTTTTTCTGCCATTTGATATTCCTCTGTTGAGAATTCTCAGTTTCATAAGGTCCCATTTATTGACTATTGATCTTAGAGCCTATGCTGTTGGTGTTCTGTCCAGGAAGCTGTCTCCTGTGCCAATGAGTTCTAGACTCTTCCTTACTTTTTTCTTCTAACTGATTTAGTGTGTCTGGTTTTATGTTGAGGTCTTTGATCCACTTGAAGTTTAGTGTTGTTCAGGGTAATAAATATGGATCTATTTGCATTTTTATACATATAGACATCTAGTTGGACATCCATTTGTTGAAGATGTTGTATTTTTCCATTGTATATTTTTGCCTTCTTTGTCAAAAATCAAGTATCTGTAGCTGTGTGGGTTTATTTATGGGTTTTATATTTGATTCCATTGATCCACCAGTCTGTTTCTATACCAGTATCATGCCATTTTTATTATTGTTGTTCTAGAGTACAGCTTAAGGTCAGGGATGGAGATACCTTCAAAAGATCTTTTACTGTACAGGATTGTTTTAGTACTTCTGGGTTTTTTGTTTTTTCATATGAAATTGAGAATTATTCTTTCAAGATCCATAAAGAATTGTGTTGGCAGATATACCATTCCTGGGCATATATGTCAAAGATGCTCAACCATACAACAATAACATTTGCTCAGCTATGTTCATAGCAATTTTATTCATAGTGGACAGAATCAGGAAACAACCTACATGTCGCTCAACTGAAGAATGGATACAGAATGTGTGGTAAGTTTACAGGCAAATGGATGGAATTAGAAAAGTTTGTCCTGAATGAGGTAACCCAGAAGAAGAAAGACACATGGTATATACTCACTTATAAGTGGGTATTAGTCATATAATATAGTATAAACACACTATAATCTATAGTCCTAAAGAAGCAAAACATCAAGGAGGAGCCTAGAGAAGAGGCTTAATCCTCATTCAGATGGAAAAAAAAACATTGGAAGTTAGAGAAGACAGGGAACAGGAGAGGAGACTTCCACAGGGAGCCTCTGAAAGATTCTACCTACTAGGATGTCGAAGCCGATGCTAAGACCCATAGCCAAACTTTGGGCAGAGTGCAGGGAATCTTATGGAAGAAGGGGGAGATAGAAAGACCTGGAGGAGAGAAGACCTCTACAAGGAGAGCAAAGGAGCCAAAAAAAAAAATCTGGACTCAAGAGGTCTTGCAGAGACTGATGAAGCAACTAAGGATCATGCATGGAGAGGACCTAGACCCCTTTTTCAGATGTCCATGGGTATCTCATTCTCCTTTTTGTTCTCCAGTAAGGGGAGCAGGAATTGTCTTTGACATGGACTCATTGGCTGGCTCTTTGGTCACCCCCCTCTGGCAAGAGGATCCAGACAGTCCTGATGAGACCTGATAGGCTAGGGTCAGATAGTAGGGGAGGAGGGCCTCCATTATTAGTGGACTAGGGAAGGAACAGCTGGAGCCAAGAGGGAGGGAGAGTGGCATATGGAAGAGATGAGAGAGGGGCTACAGCAGGGATACAAAGTGAATACATTGTAATAAATAGTAATAGTAAAGAAAAAAACATGTTCCATTTCATCAGGTCTTATAACAGTGCAAATAAAGACACTTTGACCTTCCATCAAAGGACTCTATGCTATACTATACAGTTACTTGTACATCCATATTAATTATTGCTTCCATTAACAACTACTAAACATTGGAATAAGTCTAGGTGTTCATAAACAAATGAGTAAGCAAGAAAATATGGAATACACTTAATGGAATTTATTGAACTATAAAGAAATATAAAATGTGTAAATAAATGGATAGTCTAAAGAATTACATTGAGTGAGCCAATCAACATGAAAGGGCAAAAACTGTGTGCTATAGCTCATATAATCATTCTTGTTTGAATGCTTACTTTGTGTGTAAAATTTGGAGTTTCTGTCGTGAAAATATAATGGGATATGGTAGAATGGCTTGAGGAAAGGTGAGTATTGAAGGTAATTGATGTGAAAGTACAAAGGAGAAATATCAAGTTGAAAAATGTCTAATAAGGGATACCATAAAAGCAACGAGGGAGATGAAGGTTTGGGGAGGAATATTTTAAAAGTAATGGGTGTATGTAAAATTTATAGGGAAACCTATAAGCTAATTAGATTATAGCTTAAAATATAGAAATTGAAGAAAGGTACTCTGCATAGCTGGTTAATGTTTCTTTCAGAAACTGTACTAGTATATACTAAACAAATATTTTAGTTCTAGCTGTGTAAAACCTCATGAGTTTTCAAGTCTTTGTTTATGGAGGCACTAGAGAATCGCAAATCAGCACTGGCTTATGCTACTTGTTACACTTCCTCACAAGAATTATATAATAAGACCCAACTTCTTGAAGACATCATATACTGTGGTTGTAAGATAAAAGGATGTGAAAGTGGAATTAAGCAGGATATTTCTCTCTGTTGACTAGATTTCATACCACCAGAAGATATTATGCAGTCTGCTAAGGTAGAAAACTAATTAATGGTCTTATTAACCTATGAACTCATTGAATGACTATACCAATCTCTTAGGTATGATGTACCCACAGATGAAAAGGTGGGACAAATGTAATGGGTGTAAACAGCTACTCTTAGATTGAACTCTCTTTCCATAAGAAGGAATATATACCAATTACTTTAACTTGATCAAAATTTCATAGATCATGAAATCATAGATTCTAGATGGGAAACTGGTATTGCTGTTTTTTTAAAGACAAATAGTGCCAAATTGTGTTAAGACATTTATGTTATATTATTGTATAAATTCTATGCTCAAGCTTAATCAGAAAAAAATTATCTTTGTAATAAATTATAATTTACAGAGATGCTTGGCTTTCCTGATTGCTGAGAATAAGTGACCACTGAAAAACAATTCCTGAGAAAAGTCTTTTTACTTCCCACCAAGTTTCAGGAAGTACACAGAAGAAGAAATAATTTAAGATAATGAAGGCAGAAAGAATGGCTATGGAATTTAAGGTTATAGGGTTAACAAACATTACAAACATGACCTCATGGTACCTTGAGATGCCGGCTCTGGGCCTGAACTACATGAGGGTTACTCACAGTCCACCATAGATCAGGGAGAGATTTGTGGGCTCTACTCATTCTTGCTGAGCTATGGGAGACAGGTGCATTCTGGAAGAGAAAAAATAAAGTCTTCAATTATGTATAAAAAACGTGAGCCAACCAGACTCCTGGGAATAGACTAAAAACCAAGGTAATGTAGATCACTTGAGTTCAGACCTGCAGAAAAATGAAAATAGATCCATATTTATCACCATGCACGAAGCTAAAGTCCAAGTGGATCAAAGACCTCAACATAATACCAGACACACTAAACCGGTTAGAAGAAAAAGTGGAGAAGACCCTAGAACTCATTGGTACAGGAGACTACTTCCTGAATAGAACACCAACAACACAGGCTCTAAGATCAACAATCAATAAATGGGACCTCAAGAAACTGAAAAGCTTCTGTAAAGCAAAAAACACTGTCAGCAAAACCAAAGGACAGCATACAGACTGGGAAAGGATCTTCACCAACCCCATATCTGACAGAGGACTAATATCCACTACATATAAAGAACTCAAGAAGTTAAAAAGCAACAAATCAAGTAATCCAATTAAAAAATGGGGTATGGAGCTAAACAGAGAACTCTCTGTAGAGGACTGTAGAATGGCAGAAAAACAGTTAAAGAAATGCTCAACTTCCTTAGCCATCAGGGAGATGCAAATCAAAACGACCCGGAGATTTCACCGAACACCTGTCAGAATGGCTAAGATCAAAAACTCAAGTGACAACACATGCTGGAGAGGTTGTGGAGAAAGGGGAACTCTCCTCCATTGCTAGTGGGAATGTAAACTTGTACAACCACTCTGGAAATTAATTTGGCACTTTCTTAGACAATTAGGAACAGTGATTCCTCAAGACCAAGCTATACCACTCTTAGGCATATATCCAAAAAATGCTCAAGTACACAACAAGGGCATTTGCTCAACAATGTCCGTGGCTGCTTTATTTGTAATAGCCAAAACCTGGAAACAACCCAGATGTCCCTCAGTTGAGGAATGGATACAGAAATTGTGGTACTTTTACACAATGGAATACTACTCAGCAATTAAAAGGGAGAAAAATCATGAAATTTGCAGGCAAATAGTGGTACCTTGAAATAATCATCCTGAGTGATGTATCCCAAAAGCAGAAAGACTCACATGGTATATACTCACTTATATAGACCTATAAGAT
>JAQQSO010005594.1:0-11921 GCA_028658305.1 Pachyuromys duprasi
CCAACTGAGTCACATGGAAAGGATCCTCTTCAACCTGTTGAGCTGCCTGCAAACTGTTCTCGGCTTTGTAAGCTGTCATCCATGCTGGGGTAGGCTTTGGTGATCCAGCTGAGTTTATGTCGTTTCTGCTTCTCTCACCCATAACCCTAAAAGTAACCCCAATAAAACTCATAGTTCACCAAGCTGGACTTTGAAGGTATCCTTACTTTAGTCTGTTTTCCCTAACTTGGGCGAGTAGGGGTGTGGTGTGTGTGTGTGTGTCTCCCCAAAAAAGTTTCATCACACAACATTGGTCTCTCCAATCCATAAGCTTTAAATCAGTGGGTTCCCAACCTTCCTAAGGCTACATCCCTTTAATATAGCTCCTCATGTTTAGATGACCCCCAACCATAAAATTATTTTTGTTGCTACTTCATAACTGTAAATTTGCTACTGTTGTGAATCATAATGTAAATATTTGACAAGCAGGATGGTCTTAGGAGAGCCCTGTGAATGGGTTGTTCAACTCCCAGAGTGAAAACAGAGTATCCTTGATCCTTGTGGGACCATCATGATTGAGTGGCCCTACCTGCTGCAAGAGCAGCTGCAGCTGCGGATGCCTCTGCCCATGAGAAGGAATTTTCATTGTGTGGAGCATTGAAATGCAGACATTATCAACATAGCAGGCCCTGGCTCCCCAATCCGACCTTTCCACAAGCCAGCCCCTTTGCCTTGAGCTGGGAGGAGCAGAAGTAGTGTCCAAGGGCAAACCCTGTGGTATGATATGCATGTCTCTATGGTGACCATAAAAACCTTCTCTCAGGATGCCCATATGGTTTCCATCTTAATGAAATTAACTTGATATTTTTACCCTAATTAGCCAAATAGCTTTTGAAATTGCTGAAAAGAGCAGTTAACTAGACCTTATGTCCTACCTCCTTAACAACAGCCGGGAAGTAAGTATTTTTATCCCATTTAAATTCTCTATGAAATTACCCAAAGGAGTTTAAAATGCATGATAGAGGTTAGGAAAGGAACTTCCTGTCAGAGCCCCGCCCCAGCTTAAAGCAGCGCAAGGACTCCAGAGCTATAGGAAGTCCTGGGTAGACAGGCAGGTGTTTCCTGTCCAAGGTGCCAGAGGTAGAACAATAAATGCAAAGAATGTCCAAAACTATTGCTGAACACTGTTGAAATCAAGAGTGGGGGAGGGGGGGAGATGTTATCAATGGTTGGTCAAGGGAGCCAGCTGTACAGAAAGAAGAAGAAAACTCTTAAATGGGCAACAATATACTTGTATGCCCACCAACTCAGCACAAGGTTCTTTGCTTCTCCTGGTTCCTTGAAGGTTCTATATGTGTTTATATACACTCAGCTCTGTTTGGAAATTTCTTTGCTTAACAAATCTAAGCACTTGGCTGTTTCCAGCATCTGACAGCCTGTGAGACAACAGAGACACCCAGCCAGGCCCAGACCCAGTGCTTGCTCCCACGTGGTTCTCTGGGTGCTAGTGGGTTTTCCCTCTTCAGAGGGACAGGAGGGCTGTAGAAAGAGACTATAGGCCTACAGAGACATTCTGTGCACAGAATTTCCACAGAAAATAGCACTAGCGACGCCATGCTCAGGCCTGGCACATTCCTTCCCCTCCCTCAGCCTGGGCTGCTCTGCTACTTAATAGTGAGTGGTGGGTGGCTGGCTGAGGAGGGCACACTTCACAGACTTCACTCTCTGGGACCAAGGAAGGAAGAGTGTGAAGCTTCCAGTACGGGCTCTGGAGCTGACATGGTGGCATGGGCTCTGATAAACTCTGCTTCCCCCTCAAAGCTAGGGCCCTTGGCTACAAAAAGTGATAGAAAGTCACCGTCTAGCCAGTCTGTTCACACCCCTCTAATTTTCTTGTCTTCCCATTGGAGGTGAGCATTCCTCCTCTCCCCAGATGATACCCAAATCTTTGTTAGACAGAGCTCAGGCTGTAGGCCTGGATCCAGACCATGGTGTGAGCATCTGGGCCAGTGCTGGATCTTTTCCCTGAGAGCCGGGAGCGGCCTCTCTTCTCCTAATGCTGCCATGTGCTAAGCGTGGATCATTTATCAGCCCCACACAGGCCACAGGGAGAGGTGAGTAAGGCAGTACAACCAGTTTCATGTCCCCAGAGCAATGCTATCCTGTCAGACTAAGCCTCCTTCCATGGCCAGCAAAGCCCTGAGTAATCCCAGAACCCACTGCTCCACCGCCGTATACTAGGAAGATGGCTGGGACCTCATTTCCTCCTACCACAAGGACCGCCATGATCTGTCCGTCCATCTACAGGGAGAAGCTGTCTTTTAAAAGACATTAGGCACACAAAACAGGATTAAATGCAAAAGCTGTGAACCACCTTTGACATCTCCTTCAGTGAATATGCGCCAGATAGACATGGAGCTGGCCAGGCCAAGGCTCACAGTGTAGGACAACTCCCAGAAGGCATACGAAATTCATCTAGGCATAGAGTCGCCCAGGCAGCCACTGTGCATTCTACATGCACAGCTTTCTCCAATGACAAAGCCACAGAAATGGAGGCCCACATGATCTCAGGGCTGGTGAAAGAGGAAGCAGTGGCTGATTGAAAAAAAAAAAGTAGAAGAGACCCTTTAGTGTCTGGAGATGCCCTGTGTTTAGACAGAAATCGACATACATGATAGAACTGCATTAGCCTAGATATGTGTTCACAGGTATGTGCTCACATACTCAGCACACAAAAGCTTACACACACTCATATTATCAACACACATACTTACACATGCTTACACACACATTTGCATAGTCAGCACATATGCATTTGCACCGGCTTACCCCACATGGTCATATACTCAGTACATTCATGCCCAAACTTACAGGCTCACATACTCGGTACTTACATGCCCACATGCTTATACTCAGCACACATAGGCTAACATATACTCACACATACTCAGTCCCTACACATGTCCATGTTCATATACTCCACACACACACTCACAAGACACATGCATGGATAGCAGGCAACGGCAGTGGGCCATTGACCATTCCAATACCAGAAGCGATTGCAAGATGTCACTGGTGAGAGAAAACGGGAGATGTCCCCCAGGACCTCTGTTCTATAACTGAATGGGAATCCGCATTTTCCACAGACTGAAATGCTCAGAGCAAAGGGTGGCACGGAGGCAGTTGTCGCCTTGTGTCAGCCTCCCCTTCTTTCTCGGCAGCCCCAGAAACCAAGCTTTCTCGGCAGGAACCCAAACCTCCTCTGCACAGGAAGGGTGTGACCCTTGTTTATGCACCTTGCAGGGCACAGCCCTCTGTTGAACCAGCCCTTGGTGTGGTGGGAGGAAGGCTGAGGTCAGGAGAAACTCAAGGTTTCTGAGTGTCATGTTGCCCTGCTGTTTTGACTGCAAGGAACTCACTGCAGGTGCAATCCAGGAATAAGGACGCAGCTAGAGGAATCCAAGGCAGGGACCCCCTGGCATAGCACAGCCTGGGTCCCTGCTGCTCTTCCCTCTCTCTCCCTCTCCCTCCCTCTTTCTCTCTCTCTTCCTCTCTCTCTCTGCTTGTAGGATACTCTGAAGTCATAGGCTCTAGCACTAACTTACATTGTGCTCAGTGAGACGTTGGCCCACAGAGGTGAGTACACCAGTCTCCAGCCCCAATGGGAGGAAAGGAGCCCATTGTTTCCCGATTCAGAATGCTCACAGACCACAGGGCAGATGATCCAGTGACAACATAGCCCAGTGCACACTCAGAGGTTGAACTGAGTAGCTCCCACAGTTTTACAGCCTGTTCTAGCTCCAGTGGAGCAATCTGCTTTATTTAATTTTAAAAATATACCTTTAAAAAATTGTGAGTGTTTTTGCCTACATGTATGTGTGTGTACTATTTTCTTGTAGGGCCCAGAAAGGCCAGAAGAGGACATTGTGTCCCTTAGAACTGCAGTTACAGATAGTTAGACAGCTGTCATGTGGGTGCTGGGAATCAAACCCAGGTACGCTGGACAAACAGCCAATTGGTCTTAAGTGCTGAGTGATCTCTCTGGCTCCTTCTTTGCTTGATTTTTAAACTTGATTTCAAGACTTGATTGTGAATCCTAGGCATGCTGAAGTTCATGCTCATGAGTTGCTGGGAAGTCTGTGAGCTGATGGTTAGATGGAGCCATTGTTTTAAAGTTGAATTGCGTTCTCTTGAGAGGTCTGAGAATTACACAGCTTGTGCTCTTGAGGATGCTGGTGTCTGCTGTGGCAGATGGTCTAACAGCCATGCGCTCCTTCCAGCATGCTCTGTTCCACCCTGGTCTCTCAGCCTGTTCTCGTCCACTTAGATTTTAAAACTACCATCGCTGTGGACAGTCAGGAGCAGGGAGCCCTCCAGTGGGGCACAGCACTGCCCCTGAGGTCCAGCCCCTGGCTCTCAGGAGGTCCAAGGGTACAGCCTGGGCCAGGCAGTTTACAGCAGGAGGCAGGCCCTTCACACTCTTTCCTAAAACAAGGCCTGTGTAGGTGGGGCATGCAGGCTCCTGTGGGGGGCCAGGATGAGGCTCAGGGGATGTTTGCTGGTTAGACACCTTCCACCCTGGCTGGGAGTGGAGGGAAGGGGGCTGGTCTGCATGCTTAAGCCCCTTTTGTTTGTCCCTTTCAAATACTCCAAAGAAATTTCTGGGAAGAGAGAGAGCGCTGAGAGTGAGCGCAGGAGAGAGAGGAGGAAGCCCTTCTTAGAAGGGTGTCCCAGCCGCTGCCTGCCTAGTGGGAAGTATGCCTGCTGGCTAGAGTCCTCTAGGTTCTTGCAAAATGTGTTTCACTCTCTCTGAAGGAGTTACATTCGCTTCCTGCCATGCTCTGGTGAATGAGCCTGAAGTGCCCCTCCAGCCTGCGGCTTCTTGAGTTTTAACACTTGCTATCCCCTTTCACTTGAGAATTTTACACAATGCCAGGTATATAGGTGTATGAAACAGATACACAAATCAAACATACTGACAATAAATCATAAAGAAACTTATTTGCGGCTTCTTGAGTTTTAACACTTGCTATCCCCTTTCACTTGAGAATTTTACACAATGCCAGGTATATAGGTGTATGAAACAGATACACAAATCAAACATACTGACAATAAATCATAAAGAAACTTATCTTAAAAATAGTCTTTCTTTGGTATACATGTCATGTTATCGTTTATTAAAGATATAAAGCTAATGATGTGCTTCTTTGTTTTTACATAAAGAGTTAAACCTTGGCAGAATATTTGACACAAATTTGAATGCTTGTAGTGCTTCTCCGAGTAGATAAATATTTTGATCTTAGAATCAGCAGTGCATAGGGCATTACGTTGTGTAAATATGTAGTACAAGATGGCAAAAATATGTTTAGAATTATTTCAGAAATTGTCAAAAATTTTGTCCTAATCCAAGACCAAAATTCATTTCATAATTTCTTGATGAATTTCAGATCAGCAACTCAAGTGAAAAGTTTTTAAGTTTTGCCTTATTATTTTTTACCTATATTGGTGTGTGCCTGTGTGGCGTGTGTGGGTGTTCCACGCTGGTGCACACAGATCTCCCTGCAGTTAGAGTTACAGATGGTTGTGAGCCACTCTATGTGGGTGCTGTAGGAAGTGAACCAGGGTCCTCTGCAGGAACAGCACAACTCTCAACCTCTGACTTACCCAGCACCCCCTACCCCCCAATCTTTTCTTGTTTGAGAAAGGGTTTTACCACGTATGTTCCTGGTTGACCTGGAATAGATGAAGCTGGTCTCAAACTCATAGTGATCCACCTGCGTCTGCCCTCATAGGGCATGAGTCTCCACAGAGGGCTTGAAGAAGAGGTTTTTCATTGTGTGTGCGTGCCTTTATTTATATATGTGCAGAGAGGAGAATATCAGGTCCCTTGGAATTAGAGTCACAGTCTCTAGCCACCATATGGGTGTTAGGAATTGAACTTGGGCCCCCTGGAAAAGCAGCAAATGCTCCAGCCGGAGCAAACAGCAATTTTTAAAATCAATCGTTACAATACAACACGATCCAAAAATATACCAATTTGTTATGTGTTGAGGAATGACAGTGGGGACATACTGAGCCTGTTCTCCATAACTAGACCATTATTTCCCTATAAAAGCAAGAAACTTTGTGCACACAATGAGAACACAGCAGTAGTCTGGATTCTGAGCTCGTGTGTTTCAAGCACTATGTTTCGATGTCATGTGGCCTGATGGGGTGCTCCGTGCACAGTGCTGTGTGTTCAGCACCGAGGCTGCAGCTATGTCATACACTACGACACAAGCATGGGCTGACAGAAAACTCCTCACATCCATCACATATCTGACTCTGGATTCATTTTTGTTGCTGTATGTTTAGAAACCTTTCATTATTGCTGCAACTGCACATTCAGCGCCTTCAGTCACAGGGGATGACCCACAGTTTGGGAAGCTGAGCCCCAGATCACCCAACAAAGGCAGTGAGAGGTGCCAAAGGTCTGGGACCCACTGATCTGGCGCTGTTACCCTCTTCTCGCATTTTATGGGGTGGAGGTCAGTGTAGACTGATTCCATCTTACAGTTCTCCATGAATCTGCCTGGGCTGAATACGGGCTGACAGACAACAGACAACAGCGCCTTCCTCTTGGAAAAAGGACACATGCGCTTTCAGCTCTGCCATGCTCTTGGCCTAGCCACGGGCACTCCCCTGACTTTCTTGCCCCCGTTGTCCACAGAACTGAGTTGGTGCACATGCACTGTACCATGGACAGCCATACCGGCATTGAAGATGCTTTGGATGGATTGGTCGATTAGAACTCAGTTACTGTAGAGAGTTGCAAGGTTGCAGATCTAGAACCAGAATTATTTGGGGGCTGCCCTTAGCTCCCTTCAGAGCTATTTAGCACCCCATCTGTGTCTTTCAACTCATAGGTTAAGGCATCAGAATGTATTGCTTTAGCAGAGCACTACCTTCGGCTAGCCCGAAGGCTAACAGTGTCACTAGACGGCATCTGAGGTCTCTAGTAGAAATGTCCCTGCTTTGCTGTAAATTACCTACCTGGTGCTCCCACTAATGTATCTCTCAAAAGCCTTGATTTACAACTGTCTTTTACTCTACAACCACAAAAACTTCAAATAGCTGCTTCCCCCGTGCAGCATAGGATTTGGAACAACCTGAGTCAATTTTCCTGCATCGTGGTTATTCACATTTGGTAAAGAATAAACTGTCATATATCCTCTGAAGAAAGAGCGTGTTTTGTGTCCACAAGATGGGCAACTTGAGCCAGACGGGACAGAAGGATGGAAACATGGCCCGAGAAGAGGAAAAGACAGGCCTTGCACTAAATGCTATGTTTAAGGGTTGACAGCAGCAGCAGTGTTGAGGATCAGCTGGGTCTCTACAACTTTTGCTAAGGTCAGACTCGTGTCACACAGGATGCAGGATATTAATGTCCCACAGGCAGCATAAGTCCTCTGCAAAAACCCTGGACTGTCCCCCACACATAAATGGATGCTGTGTGAGCACCCGCTGCTCTTCCAGCCTCCCTTCCCCGAAGCCCCTTCTCACTGTTCCAGGCCTACATGGCTCTTTGGTATTCCCTTAGCAGAATAGATTCTCTCCAGCCCAAGGACTTTGTCATTCATGGCTGTCTGTGAGAGTGATGTCCCCAGGTAACTGTACATCAATGTCCCTTTTCCCATTAGGACTCGGCTACAATGATCCCTGTCAGAGGTTTGATTTACTGCTGACACCACCCTGTCCATGTATTCCTTTACCCTCCAATGTGTTTCACTGCCTGACCTATTTTGTGTGGAGTTTAGTTACTTTACATGTCTCTCTCCAGGCTTAGTGACTGAATATAGTTATTTTCTAGTCGTATGATACTGTGTCATAGAAAACACTTATCTCATTCAGATTATTGATTCTCCAGTGTGTTTTTTTTTTCCTCAAATAACTGAGAGTCTGCATCCAGCTGACTTTCAGAATGACAGTATGGCAGGGCTGAGGACCAACACCAAATGATTGCCATGCAGGCTAGTCAGGCATCTTAGACTGCCCATCTCTCGGTGTGGGTAGAGCAAAAGGGACATCCTGCCTCTGCTGATGCACTTTGTTTGCTCTGAACACCAAACATCAAACCTTTCCTGTGCTTGTCTTTTAACATCACACACTGGTGTCTTGACCATGAAGAACCTCCTTCTGAAAACAGAATGGGCTGGAATAGGATGCTAATGCAGGCCTGCACACCCCACAGCATCTGCTGCACCTGCTGAGCATCTCCTGCACCTGCTGAGCATCTCCAACTCCCTGCTGAGCCCCGAGAGGCTCTAGAAAGGCAGCTTCCCAAGAGGGAACCCTGGCAGGCTCTCCACAGCCTGTTCTCTCTTCAGAGCTCACCATGCCACCATTCCTTAAAAGAAAGAGGTTAGAACTTGACTTGGTGGCTCCCTCAGTATTTGGGAGGCTGAAGGAGGAGGGCTACTACATGTTTAAGGTCATCCTAGGCTGTGTTTTTAATTCCAAGTATGCCTGGACTACATAACAAGGCCCTGTCTCAAGAACAAGAGTGAGACAGAGACACAGAAAGAGTATATCACAGCTCACACACACATAAGTGCAAATGTACATACATACATATATACATACATACATACCATTGTTAACTCACATGCCTCCCTGCTAGAAGAAAGCACATCAGAGAGCTTCATGCGGCCAGTCCGGCACTATTTTTACACAGCACAGAGCATCTCTGAAAATGCCTGGTCTAAGGATACCCTCCACCACTACCCACCCCACCCCAAACGCTTGGTCCCAGTGCTGCTGGTCAGGGCCTGCTGTTCTTTTTAATTACATGCTGCTGCACTCCAATGAGTCGGAGCTGACTGCTGCTGACAGGCCATCTGGCATCCGGTCCCTGTGGAGGATCACACCTTGGTAACCATGTCCACCCCCAAGTCCATCCAAGAGAGCAGAAAGCCTGTGTTGCCTACTGGAAAAAGAGGACAAAGCCCTTCAGCTCACACTTAGCAGGTGCCTTCCAGGCCCTAAGCCCACTGATTAGGATTCTCGCCTCATTCTGGCAGGGGAGGAGGAAGTTGAGGGATGTTCAGAATGCGGGGAAGATGCTGGGCCGGACAGAGGCTGGGCGCAGGGTACGGCAGCAACATCCGCTGTCTCAGACAGATGTGGGCCTGAGGAGCACCTTCGTGGCCCTCATCGAATCCCGCTGTGTTACGACCACTCAGCAACAAAGATAAACCAGGCTGCTGAAGGATGGTCCAGCAGGTTTGTCAAGTGTGCTTAGTTGTCAAGTTCCAAGAGACTTTGTGGTTGGTTCTAGGATGGACTGATCAGGAGGCAGACATTGAGGGAATTAGTGAAATGTGAGACTGTCAGCTCTGAAATAGGAGCAGTTTGGGGGTATGCAGGAAGTCACCTGGAACCATACCTGTAGCCTGAAGTCCTGGACCCCAAAGTGGAGTAAAACTTTTACCATTTATTGAACAGAAGTCCTGTTTTTGTTTGTTTACTTGTTTTGTTGTTCTTCTTTCTCATTTTTATTATTTTTTCATACAATATATTTTGTTCATATTCTTTTCCCTCCTTCCAGATCCTTCCCTCTACCTTTCTTGCCCAGACTCATGTTCCTTTTCCCCTCGTCAAAAAATAAACAAAACACAAAAATGAAAATAAAAACAAACAATAAGACAAAAATACCAAAATTAAACAAAAGTTCACACATACCACACTATCACCACCCACCCACATATGCACACACATGTGTGTGCACACACACCACAAAACCGTAGAGTCCATTTTGTGTTAGTCAACTAACTACTCTGGAGTAGGTTGATATACCCAGTGACATTCCATTAAAGAAAAATGACATTTCCTTTCCCTGCAAGAATCAATTGCAAATAGCTTCTTGGCTAGGGGTGGAACTTGTATCCACTTCTCCTTATGAACCTGTCACAGCCTCTGTGAGCTCATTGTGAGTTTATTGTGTATCAGTCCAGTTGCCTCTGGAAGATGCTATCCTTGGAGTCATCTACCACTTCTGGCTCTTACGGTCTTTCTGTCTCCTTTCTGCCTAGATTCCTGAGCCCTGAGTGGTAATACATTCCATGATAAATACATTCCATCTAGGCTGGGTGCTCCCAAGGCTCTCTCACTCACTGCACATTGGCCAACGGTGAGTCTCTGTTAAGTCTCATCTATTGCAAGAAGAAGCTTCTCTGATGAGGGTTGAGCAATACATTGATCTACAGGTAGAGCAAATATGTCTTCAGTAGTCATTGTATTGCTGTGTTCCCTTAGTGAAATAAAGATGCCATGGCCTGTGTAGTCTCAGATTCTTGGTGCTTTAGCATTGTCAGACATGTAGGCCCTAAATCCATCTTCTAAAAGTGGTTGGTCACTCCCTACATTGTGGCACTATTGCATCAGGGGATCTTTCATGCAGGTCATTGTTGTAGGACACAAAAATCCTGTTTTGAGAAGAGCATAACCAAGGGACCATCGCAGAATAAGTCCTGGCACATGGATTTGTTTTTAAGAGAATATTTTTCTCCATTAAAGAGGATTTTTTTAAACAGAGTCTCTCCAGCACAAGCTGGACTCAAACTTTTCATCCTCCTGCTTAGCCTCTCAAGTGCTAGGATTACAGGCATGTACCATCACACCTAGTTGTTGCGCCCATCTCGCCAGCAAGGAAGACGCTACAACAGGATTCTTCTGAAGCACGCTTTATTGGGGATACATCATGCTATTCAGCTGCGCAGCTAGCGGCAAAAGGTGACACCGAGCTCTGGACTGATGCTGCTTAAATAGGCGTGTACTTCCATGATTGGTCCATGTCTCAATCCCTCATTAGCATAACCCCTGGCAGGCTATGCACATGCGCACACGAGTTGTTTATCACTGCCGTGTCCACGAAGAACCCGGAAACCGGCGCCATCTTGTAATGGTGACAACTGGCTCCTGACACCTAGTTTAAAGAGGCAACCATTTAAATAGAAAATTTTTTTTAAAATCTTGAAGAAACCATTATGCTTCCAAGTTAAAGATTAATTTTATATACTGTACTTCTTTAGGTCTAAGCTTAAAACTTTATATCAGATATGTTCTTTGTCTACCAACACACAAAACCATGTCTGCTTCATGATTTTATACGCTGTACAGCTTTCACTTTATTCATGAACTTTTGAAACAAAATCCCTCAATCAGTTATGTAACAATCCAACACCAACCTATGGTATGTAGTGCCCGCAGCATTTTTTGAGGTCCTGAGTCTGGGCAGCCGGTGTGAAACATCACAGAACAGGAGACAGGACCCTGCTATCACCTTCCTCAGATAAACCAAGATGCTCTTTTACCTAGTACCTGAAGATCCTGGGCAAGTGGGCAAAGCCCAGCAGTCAAGCACCTTAAACAGAGTGCCTGGATTGTTCCAGAATAGGAAGGAAAGGTGTGGTACAAAATTAAGGATTTAGGGAATTGGCTGGGTACCTGAGCAGGTTGGGAAAAAAAAAACTGTGAAAGATATATCTTAGGAATCAAAATTTATGTGTGCATATGAGGCCCTCGGTTCTAACCTAGCAACACACACACACAAGCTTTTTCCTCCTGCTTTGGCGTCCCTAGATGGTGGATTATAACCTGTAAATTGAAATTAATCTTTTCCAATCCAAGTTGGTTCTGGTCAGTGTTTCATCACAGCAACAACAATCAAACTAAAACACTCAGTCTCTAGCACGTTCATCTAGTCACCTGCACCATTCTCACTGTTGGTTTTATCAGGTACTACTATGGCTGTATTTGATCCAATCTTTTTTTTTTTAAATTTATTTATTTTTATCTCAATCACAGGTTAGGTACTTTGAATCCCAGGCGTAGCCCCCTCCCCCATTCCCTCCTACCCTCCCACTCCCTCCCTCATCTCCTGCTTCCCCGCCCCCTCCAAGTCC
>JAQQSO010005595.1:0-11920 GCA_028658305.1 Pachyuromys duprasi
GAAACTCACTGGTAAGAGTGTGAAGGTATTTTGTCATCTCTTCGGCCCTGCATCTATAGAAGGCTAGACCTTTCTTCTGGGCTCAGCAAGGTTCTACTGATCTTGTGTAGGTTTCTGTGTCTGGCTGTAATCTGGTCTGAAATCTCACTAGGGACATTTGGGCTCCCCGCTAAGCAACCTTTCATCCTCCAGGGGCATACAACTTGGGCATGACCACACTGCAGCCACAGGGGCTTTGCCAGTGAGTGAGAAGCCACACTTTGGACTGGAGCCAGCTCCCTTCTGCCACCCTCCTTTGGACAAAGTGACTTGTACAACCAACCTATATTCTAAGAGTTGGGCAATGAACTGACTGTAAATCTGGTCAGGAGGGACCAGGGCAGATAGCCTCTCCAGGGCCCTGATTTAAGATCTGTGCTTAATCTAGTGCCTGACACACACAGATGTTTCTTCTGTGCTGGACTTTTCAAGATGTAATCAACAGCTGTGGGCCTTTAGATCACTATCTCCACCCTGATTTTCCCTTGGTATCTTTTTTATTGAATCCCTATCTTCAGGACCCAGGAGCCCATCACAGTGGGAATAGACCCTTAATACGAAGTCACGAGTGCACGTGATTCAGGTTGCCCCTGAGTGCTCAAGGCAGAGAGTCCCCAGCTGGAGAAGCCTGGAGTGTAGTTCTCAGGATGGCCAAATTGCAGCCAGACAGCGAGGGTCAGCAAAGGTTGCTATAAAAAGTGGCTGCGTGATTGGAGTGGAAAAAAAGGCCCTACAATCTCAGTTGTCGGTGGCAAGGATTCAACAGTTGCCTCTTCCCCCATAGAGCAGCCTTCTGCAACCCAGAGTTTCTGAGACTGATGAAGAGGCCTCAGCTTCCTGGGGATTAGGGGGTGGGCTAGTCTGGAAGGATCTGTCATCTGAGCTTCTCCCACTTGAGTTTATGGGAGTGGACACGCATACCTATAAAGCAGCCTTAGATGAGAGCAAATAGAGAAGTGAGTTAAGAAAAAGGTGAGTAATGTCTGAGTGGGTTGGGAGACACCTGGACCACCAAAACCACATCCAGTCAGACCTAGTTGGATGCTCAGTCTGCAGCTTCCAGGCTGACTACTGTCTATAGGCAGTCTTTTAGGGTGTCTACTGCAAGGCTGTTAAAATTCAGCCTGTAATCTAGCCATCAGACCCAGGGCAAGGGGAAGCCATTTATCTTCTGGCTCTGTTTCGTTTGGTAATTCTCACGAAGCTGCAGTGGGTAAACAGTGCTCTAGTCTGGGTGGTGGTGATGGTGTTTGGCATCCCTTAATTCTCTGAGCATTGGTCTCCTTATCTGTGAAGTGTGCCAGTGTGCTAAGCTCATTTGTAACAAAACAACACGTGTAAAGTGCCCAGAAATGTATAAGGATCTGCTAAGTGAAGGCTCTACCTAGTGAGTGGGGGCAGGTGTCTCTTCTTCCCACCCCTGCCCACTCTGTTGTGGCCCTAGTCCAGCTTACTCTCCCTGGTTCTCTGTGGAAGGAGCTTAGGTTTTATTGGTGTGCCTACCTGGTACCTTCTACATGGCATTGTCTAACCATCAGGCTTCTCTAGCCCCAGGCTGGTCTCCACCTAAAATGCCACCTCTGGCTTCACCTTTCCTCTCTGCACTAACCCCCAAATAACCCCACGTCTTCCAGCTATCTCTTGCTCTGTGCTCTTATGTCCCAAGAAAGCTGAGTCTTTTGTCTGCTCCCCAGCATCTAGAATGGCATTTGCCTAGAAAGCACTCAGAGCTTTCTGGATGAACATGGGAACTGCTTACAGGTGCTGGCTCTAATGGCAGTAATGACACAGTAAATCAGCTGAGGGAGGTGGTACTTCCCCCCATTTTAAAGATGGGGAAACTGAGGCTTCATGATCTCAGAACGTACTTGCCCAAGATTCATTGTGATGCTGAATTTGAATTAGGGGTTAACTGACACACATGGTAAGCATAGAGTCACAGGAGAAGTGCCTTCTCCCAAGCCAGGGACCTGCCTCGCTGGGCTTCTCACTGGGTGAGAGTGCATGGCCCCCTGGCTGCAGTTGACAGGATTGTTTCTTCTGCTGACTATGGAGTCGATAAGACTGTCGTCACCACTGCCAGCACTACCTGTGTCAGGATGAGGACAGGGTTGGGTGCTCAAGAGCCAGGAAATACAGTAAGATTAAGGTTCCACATCCTTCCTGCTTCTCAGGACCAAGGAGGTGAGCAACCACACCCAAGGAGGAAAGTAATTTTTGCCATGTCTGTCTTTTCAAGTTGAATTGTTTTCCTTTTGGTACAAAAGCAAAATGTAAAGGTCCACTTAATTGTTATTGCTGAGCAGGAAGGATAATGACTCTGGCTTATGAAGACTAGAATATAGAGCATTAGATGAGAAGCTGATTGCATGGCTTGTGAGACAGTGTCTATGTGTATGTGTGTAAGCATGTGTTGGGTATATGCATGCATGTGTGAGTGTGTACATGAGTATATTCATGAGTATATATGAATGCATGTGCTGGGTATATGCATATGTGTGTATGTATGTATACATGTGTTGCATATATGCCTGCATTTGTGTACATATGAATGCATACATTCTGTATCAGTTTCATTTCTGTTGCTATGATAAAATACCCTGACAAAAAGCAACTTAAGGAAGAGAGGGTATTTGGGGGTCACAATTCCTTCTTATAGCTCATCATCACAGGAAAGTCAAGGTAGTACAAAATTAAAACAGTCATATCGCATCCAAAGTCAAGAGCAGAGAGAATAAATGAATGTGTGCTAGTGCTTAACTCATTTTCTCCACTCAGATAGCTCAGGACACAAACCTAGGGAGTGGCGCCACCCACAGTAGGCTGGGTCTTTCCACATCAATTAACTTCATTAAGTTATCCCCTCACAGCCATACCCCCTGGGCCAACCTGACCTAGATCATTCCTCGTTGAGACTGTCTTCCCTGGTGAGTCTAGATTGTGTCAATCTGACAATTCAAAGTAATCATCACACACTGGTGTGAGCATATGCATGTATGTATGTGTATATGTGTGGGTGAGCACACGTCTGTGCACACAGGCATTTGTGTGTATGTGTGTACATTCACGGGTATGAATGAGCATGTATGTGTGGTAGTCTTGGCTCTCTGCCCACCCCCTTGAGATAGGAAGAGATGGCCCAGCCAGTTTCCCTCTGTGTCTTTCTCTGAGTGGCAATGGCAGCTTCTGGCTACCAGAGTGGAAGCTCCTGACAGATATTAAAGAACAATTCACTTATTACAGCTAAACAGAAAAGCATATGGAAACAACAAAGAGCATTAATATCTGCTGCTCAGCTTCCATCTGCTCCTGCTGTCCAGCCTTCACCTATAGATTTGTCAGTCTGCCCCTTTGCATGGTGGCCCCTTCCTCCCTCCCAAGAGAGACCGGGAATGTGCTGTTATTTCCATCCAGATAGGGACACAGTTTCTAAGGCATTTGAAGAATTCAGCCTATATGTCCAGCGCAGGGTGCTTGGAGGCCACAGTCCCTGAACTGACACTGTGAACCGTTGCTTGCTCACTGTGTAGCCTGGGGAAGGCCAGTGACCATTCCATACCTCAGTTTCCTTGTCTGTTAAATGGACTTGGCAAGGGTAGAAGCTGCATGTGGGGACCTCTGTGAGGATGAAATGACACGCTTGTCACTGTGGCATCCCATCAGACTCTTGCTTTCTGTAAAGATACGTATCCCCCTGGTCCTATTAGACACCCTAGCTTCTGTTGCCTCTTTTCTTTGGGAGAGGCTGGTGATCAAACCCAGGGCCTGTGCTTGCTAGCCAAGTGCTCTCTGTAGCACTGAGCTGTGCCCCTAGCTCTTTCACTTTATACTGAGTACTGTGGTGAGTGGTAAGTACCCTATAGTCTAAGGCATTTAAATACTTGGTCTCCAGTTGGTAGCCCTACTATTTGGGAAGCATAGGAGGTGTGACTTTGCTGGAGGAAGTGCCTTGGCTCTCTGCTTCCTGTTTGGATTTTAAGGTGTGGGCTCTGAACTGTTTCAAGAGCACCATGCCTGCCTGCTGCCATACTTCCCCACTACAGTGGTGATGGACTCTCATCCCTCTGAACTGTGAGCCCAAATAAACCCTTCCTTCTATAAACTGCTGTGGTCATGGTGTTTTCATTACAGCAATAGAAAAGGGACTGATGCAAGTAGTGTCTTGCTATTCAGGCTAGGTTTGATGCGAGTCCTCTTGACTAAGCCTCCTGTGTGGTTAGGATCATGTATGTCCTTCAAACCGGCCTGGCTTTCCTACTCTGAATTCCGCGTCCTTATAATGACTTCATGGGCTCTGTACAGAGCAAGGTCACCCAGTCTCACCCTGAAATTTTTCTTTGTCTATTTACCCCCTTACAGATTTAGTCCTCATCCTCCATGCTCCTAGCAGGACACTGAGCTGAGGTGCCAGGGTACCATTTAATGGTGGAACCTGGAGAGTCAGCGTCCTTCAGAGAACTGGGCCAGTGCAAGTGAAGCCTGCCTTGTCTGTGTTTAGCCTGAAGCCTCTGGTCCCACCTGAGCCAACTTTCGCCTCCAGCCAGCAAGACAAACTAAACGCTGTTATTTTAATGTGTCTAGTCGCCTGTCAGAAATCATTTCTAAAGCTGTTTTCCCTTTCTCTCCCCTGTCCCCTTGCTCTCCACACAGCTGTGGCTTAAAAGTGGTTCGTATAACACAGCTGTCATCCTCTGGCCCCTGGAAATGGAGTGACAGGTGGAAGCAGGAGTGAAAAGAAAAGTGGGTGGCACCAGGGTCCTTTAAAAACCCAAATCACCATCACACTTATCTACTTGTGCTTGGGGGTGGGGAGGTGTCAGGAATGCACCATGACACATGATGTAAGTCAGAGAACAACGTAACAGAATCAAACAGCGCAGAGGCTAATCTGCCTTGTGTTTTCCCACGAAGAGTGTGGGGCAGCCTATGGCACATAAAACAGTGTGGGCCGCAGAGGGGACTCTGTTAGTCGGCATCCACTGTTGTGTCAAAATACCCAAGAGCATCACCTTTTCAAGATGTTTGCCACGCACAGCCCTCAGGATAACTATGAACACAGCCGGATTCATGGCTGTGAATGTACGAAAATGCTGAGGTTTTATTTATTTATTATTGATTTACTCTTTAGGCTCTCTCTTTCGGGGGGGGGTGTCTGAGAGAGAGAAAGAGTTTTTCTTGAAAATTAATATTTGGTTCTGGAGTGTGGACTTTGTAGCTGACAGCATTATGTCACAATGTGAAAAGGTTGGACTGGCCTAGAAGGCTTAATTTGTCTCATTTCAGGGACATCAGATTACAGTTATTTGGGTACATAGCTCATTACTTCTCAGTAGGTCATTGAGCAGAGGAGGCCTGCTCACCTCACGGTAGTTAGGATACAGAGTAAGAAGTCAGGGTCCTCATATTCCCCCTCACGAAAATACCCCTAAGGATGTGACTTCTTTTCACCAGACCCCTCATCCTAAAAGGGTCCACCTGTCCGTTTAGTTTTGGGGGATGGGACCAAATCTTCAACCGGTGGGTCTTTGGGAACATTTAGAACGTAGACTAGAGTATTAAAAACCTTGATTCATCCAGGGGAAAATGAGCCAAGGAGAGAGGAAGTGCATTAGGAAGCTGCACAGTGCTAGGCCACCGCGTTCAGTCTGTAGATGGGGAACAGGTCTAGAGCACTGTATTGCTAAGCAGGGCCACAGCCTGGGGTGTAAGCAGGTGTGATGTTCCCTATGCTACCCACTGTGCCAGCTCCAGCCTCTCCTGTCCAGCAGGACAGCTCCGGCTGGACCTCTCTTGTGCTGGTGTCTGTGCTCTGGAACCTGATTCACAGCCATCCCCAAGCTGTTAGAATGGCTATAGTGGAGTCAGGGGAACATAGGTGGTATGCATACCCTCTGCTCCCCACTCAGGTCACACAGAAGTCTCCTCACATCTCAACTCCCAGATTGAGTTACAGACGCACCAAATGGGTATCTTCAGGGTTGGTGGTTTATAAATTCCCAGTGAGGCTAATGGAGAGGTATGATTGAGAGCCGGGAGACTAGATGCTGTGGCAGAATGATTTAAGAGAGGGGGTGAAAGAGAGGCACAAGAAGAACAGTGCTAGCTGCACAAGCATGAGATGCTGTGTTCACATTCCTCGTATTCACACACAAACAAAAAGAGCTAGATAGAAACATATGATCTAAGCACTGGAGATGTTGAGAAAGGAGGGTCCCTGGAGTGGTGTGGCCTAGCCAAATAGGTGAGGAGAGCAGAAGTTAAGAGGAGAAGAAGAGAGCATGCAACCGCGGCAGAATCCTGAATGAAGAAAGCAGGTGGCAGCCTGCACCTCAGGCCATAGGAAGGGCCACCCAGTGGCCTGAACACCTGTGACCCATCAGGGCTGTCAGAGCCACCTCAACTGGGTATTTCCCAAGTAAGTCCCATAAGACTAAAAGGACATCTACTGTCTGACTCTGGCCAGACTTCAGACTTCCGGGCACAGCTGGCCATGAAAGAAAAGGCTTGACTTGAGAGAGGCCTCCACGGATAAAGTGCTTACCACACGAGCACAGGACCTCAGTCCAGACCCCACATGAAATCCAGATGTGCTGATGCACACCTGGAAACCCAGCAGTGGGGAGTGGAAGCAGGCAGGAAGAGACTGTGTCTCAAAAAAAATAGAGTATGGAGGAAGACCACTCACCCAGTGACAACATCTGGCCTCCTCACATGCATGCACATACCACACACAAGAAGAGAGAGAGAGGTAAATCTTTTTGAACAATGAAGTTTCCTAACTATGAACCATCCTCCCATCCTGCAAGGCACAGGGCACACATCCCTGGGAGTAGTCCCTGGGACAAGACAGGCAAGAGGAAGCAGAAATAGCTTGCCTTTCCATTTGATGTCTAAACAGCCAGCCTCTGTCCCAACCCTTTTGAGGGAACTCCAGTGGGCTCCCAAGCTTTTCAAAGATAAAGATGGCAATGCTTACAGAACCCCAGAGGCTTGGTTGTTGGGCTCCATTCCACTGTATATGATACCCCAGAAGCAGGCTTCTGCCTGTCTCACTCCCACAGACAACCCCAGTGTCTGAGGTGCCAGATGGCTCATGCTTGACACCAGGGAAGGTCACTGTGGAACACTGTTTGACAGCCACATCTGTTGGCGTGATCCATGCTCTCACTCTGACAGTCACCGCATCTCATCGACCTTTAGCATCTAGCCGTAAGTTTACCTGTCTTCCACAGGAAGAAAACCTGGCCCAGAGAAGTTAATGAACTAGCCCAGCACTACACAGCTTGGAAGTGTAAAGGATGGGTTTCAATCCATCAAAGCCAAGGTGGAGGGTTCTCTAGAATCACTTTGTTGTGTGGTGCCCAGGGATCCTCCAAAGTGTCTCATGCTCTGAGATTTTGCATAGCTCTTCCTGCCTCAGACAGCTTAAGAAACAGGTGGCCTACCACACTGCCTCTGTGGGAAGTGACCAGCACTCTCATGGGCCAGTGACACACAGTATGAGTTGTGGTGAGCTTCACAACTCCACCCTGGAGCCCAGTAGACAGGGACAGGTGATCAGTCCCAAGGGGTACACCTAGTCCCATGTTCACAGTTCACATCTCCTTCAGTCCCAGCACCTGGTCACATGGTCATAGCCCCCCATTTCCCGTGCAGAGGCTTTCCAGAAGCTTGGATGTGAGCATGGCTGTCACTGTGGATGCAGATCTGTCCTCCGCCAGCCCAAGCCCAGATGTAAACAGGAAGTGTCAATGGGGCACCTGCATTGTGCAGAGAGCAGCTTGAGAGACTACAGCCTTCTGCGGGAATCCAGCCAATGAAAACATGTTTGGAAACCCCTGACTCTGGTCGGTGGGCCAAGGCAAGCAGAGACTCATAAAGGAGATTTAGGGCATGAGGGTGGCATATTCATTTGTACCTTCACACAGTAAAAATAATTTATTGGCAGCTGCTGGGAAGGCTTTGGTCTGAAATCACATGGCTGGCAATATGAAGACCTTTCTTTTTCTTTTTTTCCTTTTCCCCCTAACCCAAATAGCCTGGGCTTTCAGATGAAGTAGTACCATTCAGTTTGTAGTGTGTGTGTGTGTGTGTGTGTTCATGTTTGTACATATGTGTGGATTCATGTGTGGATGCCTATGTATTTGTGTGTATAGTGTACATGTGTATATTTGTATACTCATGTGTGTGATGTACATGTGTATGTATGTGCATATAGCTCTCTGTACATGTGCATATGTTTTTATATATGTATGCAAATGTATGTATGTCTATGTGTGCATGTACAGTGCATGTGAGTGTGTGTACATGCTTCTATATTTCTTTATTTACAGGTGTCTTCCCTCACTGATGCTGCAGCCTTCATGAGTATTTCCTCAGAGGCTGTGGTAATGAGCTTACCAGCTTGCCATTTATCACCCACTTGTGGCAAGGGGAGGGGGAGGAGTCTCAGGGGCAAAGGATGAGTTGTGGATAGGGATGTCTTTCATCTGCTGGAGACCCATTTGTCTCCTTAAGTGCCTGTCCCACAGGGACCTGGGTAGGAGTTTGTGGAGAAGGGTGAGAACTGAGACTGAGCAGACATGTAGGGGATTGAAGCAAGAGAGACATAGGAAGGTAGCCAGGGAAAGGTGACCCCGGAGGCAAATGGCATGTTGAAATTTAACTCTGCCTGGGCTCCAGGTAAGGAAAGACAACAGAGGCCGAAGGAAGCTGAATCTGAGTCAGCCATGCAGGTGTTCTTGCAGACATCAGTTGGTGAGTCTGCATGCCAAAGGTTGGCACATCCCAGGCTGCCATCTTCCAAGACCATCAGCAGAGATGATGTCACACCTGGGGTCACTTTGAAAACCCACAGGGCACTCAAGTAATGTTCCTGTTGCAGAGCCATGGACACAGGGTGCAGGGCTTGTGGCCATGTTGCATTTTGCAGGGCCCGTTGAGTTCCTTTACCACTCTGTGACTCCTTTGTTTTTGCCTCCCTCTTCTCTGGAAAAAAAGCTTTTTTATTTTGTTAACTCTTTCTTGGCTGACCTTGCCTTCGCAGCTTCCTTCTCGAGCGTTAACCTCTGTGACTGGTTTGGAACTCAGGACAAGCAGTTTCAGTGTAGACTAAGGTGGTGTCCTTGCCAGTGTCCATGTCCCTACCCCCATGGAGTGTAAAAAGGTTCCAACATAGATTTTTAAGGCCATTTCCCAGACATGGTCACTGTCACATCTGGGAGGCACTTCTTCCTTCTTTGTCCTTGGACTGTTTCTCCAGCCCCAATGGTCTCTGACATCTGATTCTCACTGGCTTTGACCTTGTCTGTGGTCTCCCAATGACCAAGAGCCTGGTTCTCTTGGCCTTGGCTTCTTCGTGGGAAACTGCGCCTGCGTGTCTGCACAAGGGCCAACAACGGGTTTGGGAATCCCATGTTCTCTATTGTCTTCAACCCTGCCCTGCTGCCATGAAAACACCACAATCAACACAAACAGGTGTGAAGGAACGCCTTTCTAGTGTTCTCCAGCAAGACTTCATGGGCAGACATGTGGCTGGACTTCTGCCAACCACTGAGCTATCTTTTAAGAGTCTCTCATTTGTTTGTTTGTTTGGAATAGATTTGACTGAGCACAGTCGGTTGCATGGGTGATGTGACCTAGTCCAACATGGTCACCATCTCCCCAAAGTAACCTTTTTTGTGATAAGTGCAGTTAAGAATCTATTGATTTTTTTAAAAAAAAATCCCCACCTCAATATAATTTAATTAACCTTGAGCTGGTGTTACACATTAGATTTATGGATGTGTGCATGTGTAAAGTGACAATGTCCATGTACAATGTCCCCATCCTTCCTCATTTTTGCAGCATGGTTTCTCAGTGAACCTGGGATCTGGCTAGACTGACTAGTCAGTGAGCTCCAGGGATCACCTACACAGGGAGTATAAACAGGCATCACCCCATCTGGCTTTTTCGGTGGGTACTGGGGATCAGAAAGAGGTCCTCATTATGCTTGCATGACCAGCATTTGACCTACTGAGCCATCTCCCCAAGCCTCCTGTATTTTAGCTTTTAAACAAAGTATTCTAGGATCTAGGCATGTTGTTACATACTATCATCCCAGTACTGTGGAGGCTGAGGTAGGAGGATGGTGAGTTGGATGCAGGTCTGTGCAAACAGTGAGACTCTAAGAAAAGAAAGGGAAGGAAGAATAAAAGGGAGGAGGAAGGGAAGGATGGCAGGGAAGAGATGTAGGGTACCTAGGGGAGCAAGACACAGCTTGTATTTGGGGCTTTCCAGTACTCTGTTTTCCCTTGGATTTCTCCCTCTGTGCTGCCTTTACTTTCCATTTTGATTGCATGTGTGTTGCTGTCATGTCTGTGACATGGAAAGAGCTAGGAAATATGGGGTACATGTTCCCCTGAGCCTTGGTAGGATCGGGGAGAGGGAACACACAAAGGCTCTGAGCTAGCACGTCCTCTGGGCTTTGCAGCTTTCGGCCCCAAGGAATAGCTCCCCAGGGCTGCAGTCCAGGCAGAGCCAGATGCCAGCCATGACAGAGTTCATCAGTGATGATCGTTGTACTAGGTGAAAGGCTGTCACAAGGATGAGCACAACGAAGGTGTAGAGAGGTGATTATTAGTCCTTTTGGAGGGAAGCAGGACGATCAGGCCTCGGGTAGGCAGATACACCTCTGTGAAATGTCAGCTGTCTCTCGGCTGTTCTCAGCACCCCCTCAAGCCTCCCGATGTTCCCAAAAACCTTCCGACAGCTTTTCCTCACACCTATCACTTACTGGTAACGGATGTTTAAACTGAGCTATTTCCTAGCTGCTTGCTGTTTGGTTCACTTAGAACAACACTCAAGCTCATTGCTCTTCCATGTAAATGGAATCTTAGCCCAAGGACGCAACTTCATGCCCCAAGGAGCAGACAAGAAGGAAGGAGCCTTCTGGATTGTGAGTTCCAGGCCATCTTGGGCTACGTAATGAACCCATCACACAGATCTCAGAAACCGAAATCAGAAGGCAGCTGGGTCACATCCACTCCTGTTTCCTGTGCGTTATGATGTTACTTGTCATGAAGTTTCTGGGAGTGTCCTCCGTGCACTGGTGAGGGAATGAGCCAGAAAGAGATAACGTGTCCATATTATGAGGGAAACAGTTTGTTCTTGGTAATCCCTGCACAGGTCTCAGGGGCCTCAGTAGCGGTCCCAGCACATGCTCATATTAGGTCAGCATTGCAGCAGTGCATTATTTATTTACCTGTGTGTGTGGTGTGTGTGTGTCACAGTGTGACCATGGGTGTGCTGTGTATGTGTTACAGTGTGCCCGACATCGTATGTCTATGGATTTCAGACAGAGCTTACACGGAGAGATGTAAAATATCTGCTTGAAGAGCCGAAGATGGACTTCCTTCTGCTTGACCTGTGACCTCTGATACCAACACCTTGTTAGAGGCAGTGATCTGGGCTGTGTCTGGGATGGTACCAGTATCCTTCAGAGCATCCATCCTTGGTCTCCTAAACTTTATCAGAGTGCTGTTCAATGAGAAAAAAAAAGAACTTTACTAAGTCAATCATATTGATTAACAACCAACTCAGGCAGTGTTTACTAAAACTCATGTGGGACCCATCTTAATACAGATGAGAAAATTATACAGTCACTAAAGCAAGACAAGTCTGCTCCCCTCCCTACCTAGTGCTCATTCCACACAAGCAATGAGAGCAAAGGCTGTAATCCCTGAATGCACAAGGGAGGGGGTAGTCACAGCTACCACCTTCGGCTCTGGAAAACAGGACCTAGGGACCAGGATTCAGTTGAACGAAGAGAAGTCTGATTATTAGAGACCAAAAGAAAGGTAGGAAAAGACGTGTGTGTTTCTGTGTGTGTGTGTGTGTGTGT
>JAQQSO010005596.1:0-11920 GCA_028658305.1 Pachyuromys duprasi
GTTGTTTAGAAGTTAAGGAATCCTTTCATATAGGCAATACCAATAAGGATAAAAGTTAATTTAGGTATAGAACTTTAAACTTATCAACATAGAGAGAATAATCAGATACTTTCTCCTAAGTTGCTGAATGCACATAGCGTAGACATTGCATATGTGGATTTTACCTAACAGTTTTCATAATTATTATTGTATTAAAAGAAAAGCTTTGTGAGTCTTTGGTCATAAACGAAAAAGGGGGAACTGTGGTAGCCATTCCATAAGACCTGAGATGGTCACCTGCGTGCAAGTCATGCTGGCTCGCTATTCTTGTTGTTTTCAGCAGACACCTCCTGTTTTGCTCAGTTAAACCTCCTGATTTGCTCAGTTAAACCTCCTGATTTGCTCAGTTAAACCTCCTGTTTTGTTCAGTTAAACCTCCTGTTTTGCTTGGTTAATTTTCCTGTTTTGCTTGGATATGTTTACTTGGAAACCTATATAAGTGGTTTACTCTGTAATAAAGATGGTGCCTTGATCAGAATACTGTCTTGGCGTCACTTCTTCGTGTTCTCTGTCTCTTTTAATTCCCAGCCCCTTGTGCAGGCGGTTACTATTGGTAGTCGCTGGCGACTACATCAATGCAAAGGGTATCTATTATACACATTTTTATTTTAAAAAGAAGGATTTCCTTTTACTTTATTGTGTACCCTTTATTTATACGTTGTTACTGTTGCTTATATATATATACAAATTCATTTGTTGCTATGCATATATATATATGGTTATGACTGACCATTTGATAGCCAGTTGAGTGGGAATATCAAACACTTTGACTGAAGTTCTGTTGCATTGCATATTCTAATACAAATCATTTCAATGATGGTCATGCTCATACAACAAACCTCCTTGTCCTTTTGTGTCTGAAGGACACATAGCTAAACCATTCCCACCTCATATGAATTCAAATGCACAGTTTTTTAAAAAATTAAATACATTATAATGAATATAATTCTTCTCTCCTCCTACCTTCCCTCCAAAACCATCCCATAATCCCTCTCTTCAAGCTGGTATCCTCTTTTTTTATTATTATTGTTACAAACATGCCTGTGTCTGTCTGCTCAAATATATAAATACAAATTGCAGAGCAAATATTTTGTTGCAAACATGTATAAGGTTTCAGGATGGACCATTCTACATTGGACAAACAATAGAAGAAATCATCGCTGGGAGAGGTTAATTATTCTTCTCCCAGCAGTCATTAGTTGCCTATATTTTTCTTTGTCTTTGGATGGAATCTCGAGATATTTCCATTCTTCTGCATTAGCATGTCCATTGCAGTTGCCATCGTTCAGTGATTGTCTATGCAGTCATTTCTAGAGGAGTCTATTTTACAGCAGACTTTCTGATGTTTTGGCTCTTACAATCTTTCTGTGTACTCCCCCCTCCACTTTATTGATGTTCTCTCAGCCATAGATGTGTTAGCTGTGAAACCAATCTGACCATTGGACTGAGATTTCCATGATCTGTTTACCTCTGCTTTATATGTAGTTATTTTCTCTGAGTATATCTATTTGTAGTCTGGAGATGCTCTTATTTGATGGAGTGGTGATAGCTTCACTTATCTGTTGGTATAAATATAATATTTAGAATGTAGTAAGGGCTTTCTGGATCCTCTTTCTCTGTGACCTAATAAAGTCATGTCTCCAGGGGATGGTGTTCAAAGAGCCAGCCAATAAGTCCACGTAGGGGACATGGACTTCCTTACTATGGAGACTGAGCTGCCCATGATCTACATATGAGCAGGGGGTCTAGGTCCTCTCCATGCATGGTCCTTTGTTGATTCATCAGTATCTGCAGAGCCCCCTAGGCCCAGGGTTTTGGCTGTGTTGGTCTCCTTGTGGAGCTCCTGTCCTTTCCAGATCTTTCTCTCTCCCCTTTCTTACAAAAGATTCCCTACACTCTGCCCAAAGTTTGACTATGAGTCTCAGAATCTGCTTTGATACCCTGATGGGAAGAGTCTTTCAGAGTTCCCCTGCAGAAGGCTACTTTGTTCCCTGTCTTCTCCTACTTCCAATGCCTATCCTGTTTGCCCTTCTGAAGGACTTTCTTTTAGGCACATTTAAGCTGCCAACTTTTTACCTATAATTTTCTTTTCTTGTACTCAGTGGTCACTACTCCAAACATACTTTCATGATAAATAATTCTAGAAAAAGAATAAATGGAGATTGCATACCCTAATATAATAAAGACAATACAGGACAAGCCCACAGTGAACGTTACACTAAATGGATAAAAACTTGAAGCAATGCAATTAAAATCTGGAATGAGACAGGGCTGTAGTGTATCCCCTCCAGTTTTCAATATAATGCTGGAAACACCAACTAGTGCAAGAAAACAATAGAAGGAAATTAAAGGGATGCAAAAAGGAAAACCCAATTACCCTTTTGCAGATGGGAGCTAATAATTTAAAAACAATTAACAATTTGAGCAAAGAGGCAAGGGAGAAACCAACTTAGAAAGATCAGTAGTCTTTCTAAATACTGACACCAAACAACTGAGAAAAAGACCTTGGGCATACTTTCATTTATAGTATTGTCAAAGACAATAAAATATCTTGGAATAAACACAACCAAAGCGGTGAAAATCCTCTACTGGGAAATTTTCAAATCTTTGAAGAAAGGGATTGACAAAGACACTAGAAAATGAAAAGACATCAATGTTAATGGATCAGTAGAATTAATATAGGGTTGGTGGTTGGCCTGTGCTATGTATTTTAATGTTAATTACTGGGCCCCAAGATCTTGTCCCCGCTCAGAGGAGCACATTCTCAAGTATACATGTCCGTGTTGTGTACACCTTGCTCCATCTAATTTAAAGCTGGTTGGTTAACAACAACAACAAATGCTCAAGCTTGGGATTTGGCAGAAGAAAGGAAGCTGGGTCTGTGGTGGTACCACGAGGAGAAGAGGAAGAGGAGACAGGATTGGAGAAGGAAATGGACCTGCGCAATGGGTTACCATAGGAAAGGAGCACACAGCCAGAACAGCGTGGATGGAGGAAATAGAAAACATTAGCAGTATTTTGGAAGGGAGGTAGCTCGAAATTGGGATTGGGTGGTAAAATTAGTTTAGCGGCTTAATGTCTGCAATGCCCTAGGCAATAGCTCTTTTATAAAATACAACAGGTTTCCCTATCTTTTTTTGATTGATACCAGGTTAGATAATAATGACATAATAATTATACCCCAATAATAAACGTTTATTAGGCCATACTTTTAAATTTGCCACAACGATATAGTGAAAATTACAATCCTTCCAAACACAATTTACAGTTTCAGTGCAATCCCAACAAAAATTATAAATAAAATATAAACAAAAAAACAAACAAATAAATAAAATTTATGTTGTCCCAGAAATGACTCTAAGCACCCAAACAAATCCTGAGCAAAAAAAATCTAATACTAGAAGGACTGCTATTCCAGACATCAAAATATAATATACAGCTATAGTAATAAAACCAGTATGTCACTGGTATCACAAGAGACATGCAGGGAACTGGAATAAAATAAGAGACCCAAACATGAGTGCTTCTTTGTTAAAGGACAAAATAATAATACAATCAAACACTGAGCAAAACTTAAATTCAAGTGCATTAATGACCTCAGTTTGAATCCTAAGACACTAAAACTGCAGCGGAAAAGACAGGCAGTGCCCTACAAAATATAAATGAAGAAACGGAATTTCTTAATAGAATTCCATTTGCCCAGAAGACAAAGTCAACAACCGACAGCTAGGAGTTAATAAAAACAATTAGTAAGGGGAAACAAAAAGAGTTCATGAATGTGAAGGAAGGGAAGGGAAGCATATGGAATCATTTGTAGAGAAGAAAGTGATGAGAAAAATACAATAGCTGTGTTATAATCTCATACATGAAAACAAGGCAAATAGATGTTTTTTCAAGTGTCACAGTGTTTATTGATAGTTCAAGTATATAAAATCAGGCTATCATCAACATGAGTTGATAAAATAAGTAGACTTAATTTCAATACTATAACAGGAGGGATGAATTCAAATTCTTACCATCTGTTACACACCCACAAATAAAACAACGTAAAGGACACTAAAGATTTCTTGAAATTGATATGTTTTGTGATGAGAAATAAACGACATTTCTTTTTAAAAGATGTGCACTTTTTGAGGTTCTAGGATGTTAAAATCAAGCACATAAACCACAATACCAGAGGTAGAAATACAGGTAAGACACTATCACAGCAAAAACCCTCTATTACCATTAAGAATATTTTCTGTAACAGCCAAATGAATAATCAAATATTGCAACAACTTAAGTATTACTGAGAAAAGTGCATCTCCCCAGTATTTAGTGTTATTCAGTTTTCTAACTTAAAACAGCCACGAACAGACTTTTTTAAAGCTTCTTTTTATTTTGTATGTATGTGTGTTTTCTATGCATGCATGCATGCATACCACATGAATATCTGGTGTCCACAGAGTTCAGAAGAGGGCATCAGATCCCCAGGATGGTTGTGAGGAAACTGAACTCACATCTTCAGGAATAGCAGCAAAGGCTCCTAACCACTGAGACATCTCTCCAGTAAGAAATACACTTTATTATTTTTATTATTCTTTGACTGAAAGACTAAGTCCATTTTGAGAAATCATGTCACAGGGAACAGCTATTATAACACTCTTCACAGATTCTAACTATAAAACTAAAAAAATATTCTTTAATTGTCTCCTCCACTTCAGACCAGATATTCCCAGTTTTTTCCTGCTGTCTGTCTTCTTTTGTCCTCTCATTTTCATAAATTAACCTTTCATTTAGGTAACAAGTCTGTGTGAAACAGTAATGCCCTAATATCTCTTTTACTAAACATTCTCATATTCTCTTCTGTCAACATGTACTTTTCCCATTTCATATCGTTACAATGGAACAGTTTTCTCTCAGGATTTATAGCATCAGTCTCTACTTTTTTCAGTACAAGACACTATGTTATTCCTCGTATGTGGTTGAAGCTGCATGTTTGTTAGATCCACTTGCTCTTACATATTGATTTATTTACAGAACAGAATACTTTGTAAATTAACCCCTCCTAAATTCTTTTCTTTATAATTTCTTTACAAAAGAAATTATTATTATAATGTGGCATATTAGAGTCACTATATAAGGACTGTGGCAGTTTGTGTATCTCCAGTGTGACAGAAAAATCATTGTAGGAAGTGGCAGTGTTAAAATGGATAAAATCTAGATCAAAGGGGTCTTTGGATAAATCATGTAAAAACTAACTTAACCTATGGTCAATACCAACAGTCTCTGTTTATATAATACCGTTTCTAAACATTCTTAGGTTTTGCACATATAATCTCACTAAAATGTTGAACAAAACCTAAGTATGAAAATTCAGTCTCAGACATATTAAATACAATTCTACCCTGCAATGAAGGGTCACTGAGAGTAATGTAAATGATTCTGTGGTGCCTCCACTGTTTGTCCTCTATCACTGACTCCCTAATAAGTGCAGAGAATATCAAAGCTAAAACGGCCTTAGGGATTACCTAGTTTAATAACTTTGATTTAACATAATAAGGAAATGGAGTAGAATGAGGCACATTCACCAGACCAGGCAGTGAAGATGTGGAAGGTAGTGTGATTACCATGTAGATTCGTTGTGCACTACTGTTTCATATTTCTTCCATGATCACTCTCTTCCCGGCTTTCCCTTCAGATCATCAAATAAAACCTGTTTTTTATTGCAGTGACTCTAACCTTGACTTTAAGGACATCTACTCTTCTTTTTCCACATTTAAGACAGAATTGCTTTCTGCGATAAGAGATTAACAGAGTTGGCATTCCTTTATGCCTATTTAGTCATTTCAAGCAATTACCTTCATCCTATCAGACCTTGAGATTAAGCTGCCAGTAGTGACCTCATTAAAGTCCACACTTCTAATAAGCTTTCCTGCAAATTGTTGAGACAGCATTCTTGAGGTGGTATAGGGAAAAGATTGTGGACTCAGAAGCCAACATAGCAAAGCTCATTTTTTCCAGTCCATGGTTTATGGGTCAAGTGATTTGAGACCATTTCCAAAACACATTGATGAAGGCAGGCATTAATATCAACCATGCCAAGTTGTTATGCTTATTAAGCTCTGCCATGAAACATAGTTATATAATGTTATAATATGTTCAATTGGCTATTTTGAAAGAAACCAATTCTCTCTCTCTCTCTCTCTCTCTCTCTCTCTCTCTCTTGCTTAACTCTAAACTAAAAAAGAGAGGATGTGGTTTTATAATTGGATAATAAGTTTTAAAACTTCGATTGTTTATAATCATTAACTCTGATTTTACTTTAAAAGATGGCATTCGAATACATATATACTCTAATGCTATAACATATTCATTACATTCCATTAGGATGATTAATAAAAATACCAAAAATATGAAAATAACACATAGGTCTTATTTCATGTTTTTCTATAGCAAATTTAGACATTAATACTCAGATCTAATCTTTAATTGGTATTTGAAAATAAAGACATATATAGTCAGGAAGGAATGCTTGGTAATTAAGTGTGACAACTTAGATAAATGAAATTCAGGGTTATCTTACTTCTTACATGAATTTGCATGTAGTTGACTACTGATTATAGCTTTGTTCATAAACTACATAAGTTAATGTTACAAACATATTAATTATTGGGGACATACTTATTTAAATAATAAATAAACATTTGAGAATATACTTACCATTTGTATCTAAATAATTAGTGAAAATACCCAAAGAACTGTAGTAAATGAGATTATAATGTTGTTTCTGAGATACACTGAACAGGTTTTCAAGCAAATAAGATATCTAAAAATAGTTTCAAATGATCTAAGGGATTCATTTTTATTTGCATGTTTGCCTGTGTGTTTTGTGTGTGGGGGTGGGGTGGGGGGACAAGGTTTCTTTTTGTAGCTATGGCTGTCTTGGAACTAGCTCTGTAGATCAGGCTGGCCTCAAACTCACAGAGATCTGCCTGCCTCTGCTTCCAGAGTGCTGGGATTAATGATGTGTGCTGCCTCTGCATCACCACCTGGAGGGAATTCTTATTTTACACAAGTCATTGTGAAAAAATGTATGTGTTTGCTGTAAACATAGGTTGTTTTCTTAATTAATTAATTCAATTTACATCTTGGTTGAACACACCTTTCTCCTCTCTTCCCATTCCGACCAGCCCTCCTGTATCCCTTCTCCCCTATTCTACAGAATAGAGGACCCCCCGACCCACAAACCCCTGCTCATCTAGTCGAATGAAGACGAGTTCGTCTTCTTCCCCTGTGGTCTGGTAGGGCAGCCCCATCTGTGGAGAGTGATCAAAAAGCAGGCAACACAGTCTATGTCAAAGATATCCCCTTCCCCCCTAACTAATTGCCCCACATGAAGACCAAACTGCCCATTGGCTACTTAAATGTCGAGGACCTAGGTCCAGTTTATGCATTGTCCTTGCTCGGTGCTTCAGACACCACAGGCCCCTCTGGGCTCCAGTTAATTGGCTCTATTGGTCTTTTTGTGGAGCTTTTGTCACCTCTTGGTTCGTTTATCCCCCCCATTTTCCAGTAGACCCCCTTTGCTTCACCCAGTGTTTGTCAGTAAGTCTCAGTATCTGTTTCAAAATATTGCTGTAAACATGATTGATGATGTGTTTTGTAGATTGCCTCTGAAAATGGATTAAATTCCTTCATACAAAGTTTATTCCTGGATAATAAAAGACATATAAATATATGTGTGTATTATATATATAATATGCCTATATATAAACACATATAATATACAAATAATATATATGTATACATATATAAAATATACATATATAGGTGTATATATATATATTGTATATAATATATTATATATAACCCTAACCCTAATCCTAACACACAACAGTGTTTTTGAACTAAGATGAGAAGAAAACAAAACAATGATATCAAGCAACGTAGAGAAAAATGCAAATGTGTTTCCAAGATACAAACAGAAACGCAAAGAACAGTGTTGTGAATTACGTACAGAAAAACACATAGTTGTGTTTCCGAACTTATCTTAACCCTCACCTTAACCGTAACCCCAACACAACCCTAACTCTAACATACAGCATTGTTTCTGAACTAAGATGAGAAAAAAAAAAAACAGAACAATATCAAGCAACATAGACAAAAGTGCAGAATGTAATTTGCATATATATAAATTATATATTATATAATATACATAATATATATATACACCCAAAGAGAAATTGTCTTCTTTCTCTTCTCATGTTCCCATAAATGTCCCAGTCTTTTCACCCTGATTCAATTTTCCCCTATTGAGACTTTCATTCTTAAGTATTAATGACTGCTGAAGTTACATTTCTAAGGATTATATGTTAAAATTTACTAAACTAAAGATATTTTGGGATATAATTTAGCAATTAACCTTTTTGGTTTAAGTGATAGCACAGAGTTTGGAGATAGTCAAGAGCTGTGTAAGTGGATTAAGTTCTGCTCAGTATGGAGAACACATGCTTGACACGCTTGAAAAGGTAAACCTAGCTAATTACCCAGGGCTGGAGAAGCCATGAACTGTAAAAGAGAAACTACTGTTACCACTATCCTATATATATATATATATATATATATATATATATATATATATATATATATATATATATATATCTTCTAGACATTATTGTTATAATCACAGATAAGTATACCCCTTCTCAAAGGAGCTTCTGTTTGTACTAGATGAAAGTTAATACAAATATCTACAATTGGTCTAACAATGGAGAATAAGTAAGCCTGTGGTGTCTGCTCACCCTAATTAGAACATCCACAATATAACCTCTATAGCTCAGTACTGGAAAACAAAATACAAGGAGTGGAACAGGAAGATTGTAAGAGACAGACGATAAGAATACATACATGTGTATATGTATGCAACAGTAATAATTAAAGAAAAAGAGTTCATTAATCTGAGTGGGCATGTATTCATACATGAAAATCTCAAAAATTATTTAAAATTATTTTGCATTTAGGAAGCAAAATATGACTACTGTTCAAGAGAAAGATATTCCAGGACATTAGCCAATTTTGCTCTTAACTTAGAAATATAATTACATATTCTTCTTGTCTTTGACTGAATAAACATGTACAAGTGCTCTTTGAGTATTTACAGTCCTATTGAATCCCTAAAATAGTTATAGTTTTAAATGTGTTTAATATATAGCTCCTGTAAAAGCCATTTATTATTATCTCACAAAATTACATTTTAACTATGTAGACATTTACGGTGTTATTGTTGTTCTAGGAACAAACAGTTGAATGTTTTTCAACTCAGGTCATATAAGGAAAGCTGAATCTTATATTCTGCAGAAAAACAAAGAAAGAACCATTTTTGATGACTTTTTGTGTTAATTAATACTGTTGGCTTACCATATACTATTAGGGAATGGAAACACAGTATATTTATATTATAGATACTCAGCAGCCTCATAAAGAAATAGATTCCAGAGAACAAATTCTCTCCATGAGATCTTCGGTTTTAAAAAATATTTTGATCTTTGGATGTGAATTCAGTCACACTGAGGAAAGCTGGCAAGCAGTAAGGAGATCAAGGTCATCCAAGGAATACTGACATAGAAGGGTCTGGGCAGGTGACCAAACACTTCCAGGGCTGAATAATTATAAAGAAAAAGAATGTTGACAAAGAGTATGTGGAAAAGACCTAAAACTGTCTATTCCCTCACCTTTGTCTTTGAGAGAGTGCTCTGGGAAGGGTCACTCAACACATTTGGTCAAATGAAGACAGTTATCCTAAAAAACAATGGAATTGAGATTCCTGGACACCTTCCAAGCAATTATGTATGATAAGAAATGCAGATCTTTAGCAAAAACTGCCCTGACCACCAAACTAAGGCCATTTTGTTTTCCTAAATCCTGTAGCCTGAGAAGTCCCTGTTTGACTAGGAGATCTGCAAGTATCAGATAGTAAGAAAAAAGTCAATGAATCTACTAAGTTCATTGCAAAATTAACTTCTGTCTCAGTAACAGAGAAAACAAGCAAACAATATCATTTATTTCAGTATGAAAGAAAAGCTACAGAGAGACATATTATATTTCCCAAGTCTCTCACTTGAAGGTAGACTGGACCCTCTGGACAGGGTAAGTTGTAGAATGCACAATGTATGCTTCAAGAACTGAAGCTATGCATAAGGGGTAGTTCATTTTATCTCATCCTAGCAAAAGGGTGGAAAGGGTGAGATATCAAGAAGACACCCATAGTGAAACAGTCAATGTGGATTTATTTTAAGCTGTTTCAGGTGAATGTATCCATTCAAAATAAACAAACCAGACTTCAAACTCTCAGTTCTTTATAATGTGGTAGTCTCAAACTTGGTAAAAGAGGATGAGAATTTTTCAGGACATAAAGTCATCACATAATAACTAATTGAAATGAGATCATGTCCTTTAGTTGTCTTATTGCTCTAGCTAGGATTTCAAGAACTGTTGAAGACAGAAGGAAAGAAGGGAAGTCTTGTCTTGTCTCTGATTTCAGTGCCATTGATTTAAGTTTCTCTCATTGAGTTGGATGTTGGTTATAGGTTTGCTGTATATTGATTTTACTATTTTTAAGTATGTACCTTGTATCCCAGATCTCTCCATTTTGTTAAATGCATTTTGTCAGAGATCCAATATGGCTGCCACAAGAGGACACCGTGTCTGAGGAGTAGGACAGCAGAAACAATGCAGCGACCAGGAGACTGAACTCTGGGACCTAAAAAGCCAGCATTTGTGATTGCCAGGTGAGCAGAACTCCTACGGTGAGAAAATCAAGTGGGAAAACCCTAGGGACACCCAGTTATTACCCAGAAAAATATTCGGGTGACCAGCCACGCACAGCTCTGATCTGAACAAGCAGCCTCTCTGGGCGAGCACACCCGCCATAATAGACTGGATCACACAGTCTCGCGGACAGTCTGAGGAGGAACCGGGTACCATTATCACTGACCTGCACACTGCGAGCTCACACTGCACCCAGGTTCTGCTTCAACCCACGGGGTGCAGCGGGCACGCACCAATTGCCGGAGCCACCCCAGACTGAGAAGGTCCAGGGACCATCTTGACCAGACTGCACAATGAGGGCGAACACTGCATGCATCCACCAGCAAAAACCTCAGTCCCTGTGTGTGTCCACAGGACAGACAGAGAAGGCCTCGGGCACCATTTCAGACAGGCCTGCATTCAGCAGAGGCACACCAACCCAAACCCATTGTGTGTGCCCCAAATATCATCTCAAACCATGGTGCACAGCCCCTGGTCCAGAAGGGGGCGCCAAATCTACATTCCAAGGAAGAGCCCTTAGCAACAAGCCCAGGGCTGAGCTCAAAGTCGTCAGCTGACATCTCAAAAGACTGAGGAGCTAGATCTCCAGACCAGAGGGGTGACCAGCCTGCACTGCTCACAGCTTCTAGCACAGAGCATGAAGCTGGGCACACAGAGCCTACAATAGAGTTCAAGTGAGACAACAACAAACAATAACAAACCACCAGAAATTCCTGATCTTCTTTTATTTTTTTCTTTTTTCCTTAATTTATTTATTTTTATCTCAATCACAGGTTAGGTATTTTGAATCCCAGGCGTAGCCCCCTCCCTCAGTCCCTCCTACCCTCCCACTCCCTCCCTCATCTCCCTCCTCCCCGCCCACTCCAAGTGCTCCCCTTCCATCCAACCCCAGCTTATCCTGTCTCCTCAGGGCTGGCTGCAATGTCCTCTCCTGGGATCTAGCCAGTCTGTCACTCCCCGGCTTGTATGGGGGAGGGTCAAAGAGTCAGCCATCAAGATCATGACTGAAACAGTCCCTGTTTCCCTGAATAGGGTCTTCAGTCCTACACCGAGCTATCATGGGCCCCATCTG
>JAQQSO010005597.1:0-11920 GCA_028658305.1 Pachyuromys duprasi
GTTTCTAACTAACCTTTAATTTGATTGGTCAAGTGCTTGGGGACTTTTCCAAGCGGTTACTAGATTATTGTTTCTGATTTTCAGGAGGTTATTGAGTTATTGTATCTCATTTCCATGAACTATCATTTCATGTTCTAAGAATAGAAACAGGGTATACTCAACTGTGGGAACATTACCAGGAAACAGAAACTCAGGCCTACAGTATCTTATGAAGCCTGTCTTCAGCACAGCTGCTTGGGCCCTCCATTAATAGTGTAGTGTCTGCAAAAGCAACTAAGAAAACTCTGGAGCTAGACACATAGCTCAGCGGCAGAGTATTCACCTAAACTGTGCAACACCCTGGGTTTGATCACTAAAACAGCAACAGTGAAAAAGAAAGAGAAAGGGGGATGGATGAAGGGAAGAAGGAAGAGAAGAGATGTGAGCAACAATTCCAGGAAAGAACTTGTGCTTTCCACTGAATCTTCTGCAAGGCTGATAACTTCAGTGGCTGTGGCTGGTCCGAATGCTCAAAGTCCAGCATCATACTATCTTGAGCCACCTTAAACTCACCTAACAACCATTTATTATTGCCCTCGTATGTACCTGACCTAATGGCTTTGTGACCATCAGGTACACCATTTTAATGTACAAACAGGGCACAAGTTTTCTAACCAAGCAAGAGATTAAAAAAACAAACAAACAAACAAACAAACAACAACAACAACAAAAACCTCTCAGCCTGACGCCTGCAGTAGAACTTTCCCATTTAACCACCATCTGATTTTAAGTGAAAACATCAGGTGTGTTTCTCTGGGCTTCAGATAATCATTGTATTGTTGAGTTAAGACAGGATCTGAAGTCTTATATCCAGCCAGGATTCTCCTTATGAAGAAAAAAAATTACTGATGAAAAACAGTTTTCTATAGCTAAAGAAATTTTCCAGAGGTTAAAAGCACTTGTTGCTCTTCCAGACGACCTGAGTTTGGTTCCCAGCACCCATTTCAGGTCTCTCACAGCTGTCTATAACCACAGTTTCAGGGGATCTGATACTTCTGACCAAGACACCATCCACCATTTTCCCTGACACAGAAGTGACTGTGTCTCATCTCATTGGTGAAAGATCTACCTCACTATCTGATAAAGCCTGCTTAATCAGTACAAAGGGGGAAGATTCAGGAGTTCTTTCCAAGCTAATTACCTTTGATAGAAAAACAATCTCAAACTGTGAAACTATCGGAAGAAAAGATGAGGAATGTTCCATGACATTCATTTGCACAAGGAACAACAGAAATCAGAAACAAACAGGATTGCACCAAACACAAAAGTAGCTACACAGCAAATGTAGCAGCAAACAGAATGGAGACAGAATACATAAAATGCAGAAAAACATTTGTAAACCACCAGGTATGGTTCAGGTGTGGTTCTCTCCACAGGATTCATATGAAGACCAGACCAAAGAGCTCAAGTTTGCACTACTTTCCACCTCTTAAAAATCCCTCCAACCCAACACCACTCTGGGGTCCAAGTAGCCAACCTGAAGAAGACAAGCCAAAGCACAGAAATGGGACAGAAGACCACATTCACCTTTCCAGACAAAAGTGCTGTAGGCAGCAGATATGAGGATGTGTATGACTGTTTTCATTTCATTCCAATTTGCGGGTTTGTTCCATCCAGGCTTACCTTCCATCTGGAAATAAGTTTCTTCTGCAGTTCTCCTACTACTGGTCTTCTCATTCCTAGCACTGCATTTTAGGTTTCCCTGGGAGCAGTGCAGACAGAAGGAAGAAAATGTGGTGACTAAGTCTGCTAGAAGCCTTTTCAGGGTCCCGCAGCTGTGAAATACCCCAGCAGCATTCACTCTTCAGAAGCAGTAGAGCAAAAAACAGTCACTGCCATTTCCTCTGTAGTTTTGGAAGTAGTTCACTTATATGTAAGAATGATATAAATATTCTCTGTCCTGTTGCGCAGGCCTGAAGTCTAGTTAGAGAGCGGTTGGTTACCATGGAGATATGAGTGCCACTATTGCATCTTTAGGAATAGCTTTGCTATTCTGGCCCTTGTTGTGGTAAACAGGCTTCATATTTGGGTAGGACTATTGTTTGCTTCCCTCCCCTGGCAGCTTGTATAGCACCTTCTGGTACTATGAACTCTAATCCTCAGGGAGGAGGCTTTCAGGTCAGACCCAGCTCGGATTATCTGAGCCATGTGTCCAAAGTGTATGGGGTCTTCAGCAGTAGCTATTTACCTTCAATTTCTGGGAAGCAACCAAGGGCAAAAGCACTAGCCTATATTGTTTTGGGAGTCTCTTTGACTCTCCAGACCAACAACTCAAAAAGAAAAAATTTCATTCCTGGTACTAGAGTTTTTTATCTATAGCTCTTAGGGACAACATTATCAGCCCACGCCATAATTTCATTTAAATATAGATATATAGTGCAATTTTAGGTAAATAAAAAATTATGATTTCTTCTGGCTTTTCAAACATCCTTAGCATTATATCCTTTCTCCTTCCCCTCCTTCTATATTGGCTTCCCTCCTCACTCACTACTTAGACCCCCATATTTCCCCCATACTAGTCCCCTCTCTAGGACTCCACCACTCCACCCTGCCATAGTCCCCTTTTACATTCCCTATTTCTGCAGACGAAGAAAGGGGGAATTAGTTATCTCCAGGGATGAGCTCCTTAACTGCTTATCCGGTGCCAAATGCTCATCCTTGAAGTTATTTACACACAAACAATACTAAACAGACTCAGCAGGTTTTATATATTTGTGCAACTGAATATGTTAAGTAATAATAACAAAGTAAAAGAGGCTGTGAATTTGAGGGTGTAAGGGTAGAAAATTTTACTTGGCCCTAAACATGGGAACTTAAACTTGTGAGCTTTACGTTTCTAAGAAACGCCCTTTTTTGTTCCTGGACCGAGAAGTGCAAACAGTCCCTAACCGTCCCCTAGTCACCACACCTGGGCACAGCCAATCACTGACCGCCCCCATTAGAAAAGTCCCTTACCCCTAGACCCCTCCTGTGTTGCGGTTTTTGCCTTGATAAACTCTGTGATTCTGCTGCTCAAGGCTCTCCACCCCCCACCCCCCTAGCATGGGAGCTGTGTGCAGAGCCCCAGTGGGCTGGCTACTGAGTAAAGCCTCTTGCTGTTGCATCAAGCTCTCATCTTCACTGGTTATCAGGGTCTGGTGTCTATCCCGAGGAACGGAGGGTCTCCCCACCTCGGGGGGTCCAACAAGAGAGGGTAGGATAGTACATGAAAGAAGTGGGAGGGAGGAAAGAAAGGGGTGGAAATGATGTGATTATATTTTAATTTAAAATTAAATATATGTATTTTGAAATAATAAAAGAGTTTCTAAATAGGAAAATTTTAAAAGAATGTGAGTGGGACCAATATGGGGTGCAGCTCAAGGGTAGAGCTGCTTAAGGTTTGACCCCTAGCCTCCATGGGGTTCTTTCTGTCATTACTTTTTAACAGCATCAATCCTATTGCTTCAACACAAGAAAGTCAGAATCCACCTTTAGAAAATAGCTGTACTAAAATAGCTGCAAAAGGAAAAGAGGCTTTTACCAACAGGAACATTGTGATAACTCCATTAGACCTCCAACCCACAGCTATAGAGATAGACTGTGAACAGACTTCATTTGCTCTTTCATCTGTCTAGGAAACAGTCAGTTGACTGAAGCAGCACTCACAGAATAGGGAAATGTTTGCCTTCTACATATATGACAAAGGGTTAGCACCTAGAATACACAAAGAACTCAAGCAACAACCCTATCGGAACTGTGGACTATAGAATGGAACAGAGTTCTCAAAGGAAGGAATACAAATGGCTAGTATAAAAAATTTTAAGGTGTTCGGCATCCACAGCCATCGGGGAAATGTACATTAAATTTGAAATTAATTTCAAATTTGAAATTCCATCCTATCCCAGTCAGAATGAATATCATTAAGAAAACAAATGATGGGATATCTATATCCACACCACACCCCCTCCCCAAAGGCTCCGGGAGTATCAGAAAAGGGAAAGAATGTAGGAGTTAGGTGATGGGGTCAGTGATGTGAAATAAATGCTGTCTCCTGATGTGGCACAAGCATTGCACTCATGATTTTATGAGTTACTTTATGAGTTATTTTATGATTTACTTGCACAAGACCTGCACAAGATCAGTCAGATCCCAAAGGCAGGACTAATTGGATTCAGTTGTTGTTACTATGTGTGAAGGTGTGGGCTGGGGAGAATCAGGCATGGTGGCGCATACCTGTAAGCCTTGCTCTATGGAAGCTGAGGCAAGAGCCGCACAAGTTCAAGGCCAGTGTGGCCTACAAGAGAGAGAAGTTGTCTCAAACAACTATAGAAATGATAGACTAGGGGCATGGTGTCTTTAATCTTTAATCCCTGCATTCAGGATGAAGGGGTAGGCAGATCTCTGTTCTATGCAACAAGTTCCAGGCCATCCAGGGCTACCTAGTGAGACCTTGTCTCAGAAAAAGGTGGGAGGATGAAATGTATTGAGGTGCCTTGAAAGTGTGAGAGGAGGTAGTTGGGTGAATATGATGGAGGCACATTGTTGGTTGGTGTTCTATAGCTTTCTCCTCCTGTGATAAAACACAATTTCAGCTTACACTTCAGATCAGCCCATTATTGAGGGAGTTCAGGACAGAAACTCAAGCAGAAGCCATGAATGACCACTTCTTACTGGCTAGCTTCTGGGTCAAGCCCAACCAGGTTTCTTGTACTGCTCCCTAGTGGGCGGGACTTTCTCACATCAATTGTCAATCAATCTCTCAGACACGGCCACAAGCCAATCTGATGCAGGCAATTCTTCAAGTGAGGTTTCCTCTTTCCAGGTTACTCTGGGTTGTGTGGAGATGACAACTAGGACAGCATGTGTGAAATTTTCACAGAATAAATACAAGGCATTCTATTACAAAAGAAAAGAAAAGGCTGGGCGGTGGCGGCACACGCCTTTAATTCCAGCACTTGGGGGCAGTGGCAGATGGATCTCTGTGAGTTTGAGGCCAGCCTGGTCTACAGAGCAAGTTCCAGGACAGCCAAAGGTACACAGAGAAACCCTGTTTCAAAACACCAAAAACAAAACAAAAAAGAAACAGATCAGAGAGCTAAAACGTTCAAGAGCTTCTAGTTTTTACAACTAACTCCTTATTAAAATATTAGCAATTTCATTCACGTTGAGTAAGGAGAGGGAGCAGATGGAATTTGCTTAGGGAGCTATTAGGCAAAAGCAGTGGATGTAACTGTTTAGTTTTACTTCAAAATTGTACACTTTAAATGCCTCACAAATGAGTCTCTTCTGAGCTGCTAGCCCTTGGAAGGTAAAGAGAAAAAGACTGCCAATTTTGGGGCATTTTCCCTGTCCTACTTGATATGGACTCCTTTTGATTGTTTCATCTCTGAACCACCTCTGTTCTTCTGGTCATAAATTGCTTTCAACCTTTTCTTCTGATTTAAGTAGAAATCTACCTTCAAAAACAAAAAAAAGGGAAACTTAGAGGAACAAATCTCAAGCATCACAGTATTTTCCCTAGCTATGTTGAAATGAATATTCATGTCTGCCTGGTTGCTCTTGGGATAGACTGAAATCCTCCAACACTCCCTTTAAAAGTCTGGAGTAGTGGTGTCCTTTTCTTCCTGCCTCCTCTTGGCTCATCTTGTTTGCCATTTGTTCTTGCTCTAGCAGAGACTGCTTCAATCCCACGCACTTTGCCGGGTTCCCTCTTGCTCGATTATTCCACGCTCTGCCTTTTTTTTCTACACTGCTCTCTTTCCGTACAGCTAACGTGTCTCCTTCACTGGTGTCCCTGGTACGTTAGTTATTTTTTATTTGCTGTGACCAAAGTCCTGATAAGAAACAACTGAACAGAGGAGAGGTTTGTTCTGGCTCACAGTGACAGGGAGGGCAGGACAGTGGGGACATATGAAAACTGTTGCTCCCATCTCAGCCGGACAGGGCAGGACAGGAAGCTGGGCTTCAAATGTCGCCATCCGACCTCAGTGACCTGCTCCCTCCAGGCGCTTCCTTAAAAAGTGTCAACAGTTGGAGACAAGGTGAGAACACAAGATCTGCGCAGAAAAACTTCACATTCAAATGGTAGCATCTGGTTAAAGCAAATCCCTTTTATATGTTCTCCTAACCACCAGAAGTCCCTTCACCACTGCCCCAAACATCCTGTTACCTAATAACATTGTTATTGTGTAAGTAACTTCTTCCCCTTTCCTCCCAAGTCACCTTTTATCTCCTTTGGGTACAAAGGTCACTTACTTTTCCCTAAATCATATGGACGTAAACACAATTCATTTCTTGAAATAGATCAGTGTGTACCTTCCACTGAGGCAAGCTGTAAGAGAGGCTGTGCACTGCAAAGAATTCCTTCCGGTACTCACTTCAGTCTTGTCTCATCCAGAATTATAGCTCTGTGGATTTGACGTGCTGGCCTTCAGCCTTCTTTCCTTGACTGTTCCTCTTCTCACCCAGTTTATATCAGCTGAGGACGAGGGATGTGTCCAGTGCTCGCCACACACTTGTGAGGCTCCCAGTTTCCTGCTCAGCACTGCCAAACAAAAGCAAAGTGAAATATTTTCCTAAATCAGCCAAAAGCTTTGTAATATCCACTTGTGATTTTTTTTTTTTTTGGAAATATTTTTCACCTTGTTCACTGGACAGAGACCACCAAGGCCCTCACACCAAGCATGGACCCTGTCTTCCCAGCCCTAGTGACTGGCTCTTGATTTGTGACTGTCAAGGATATTTTTTCTTTGGCCCATGGACATGTGAGAGTCCTAAAGAAATTAGTGAACAATTTGAAAAACATGCAAAAATGTATCCATGTTTTTGAGTGTGGAACATACTTATATACAAGACAAAGCTGTCTGGATCAGCTTACCTGTCATACAGTTTTAAATATTAATGTTCCGGGCAAATGGATGTTGCTTTTACAAATGATGTGGTATTTAGGACCAGGAAAACACATTGGGTTTAACTTCTAGCCTCATTGTTATACTAGCTGTGAGATGTGGGCGGGTCACCTCCTTTTCCCTCTCCTCTCCTTTACCTGTGAAGTGAACGTGGTGAGGCTCACTTTAGTGAGTGTTCCTGTAATTTTAACACATACGAGAGAAGACACAAAATGCAGCTAGGAAAGCGTCCAGTGAGCTCAGGCTATTGTTCATCTATTGCGGTTAGACCACTTAGAGTTTGAGAACTCAGCAAAATATTTCATACGGGGTACATTGAAACACTTTGAATTTCCTATTAGAAATTCTCTTAGCCTTGTGCTATGTCATTAGAGAACTTTCAGCGTTTGCTTTGGAGGAAGTGGAAGTAGTGGTCAAAGAGATTGAACTTCCAAAATAGTAGAACTAAAGACAATTTATTTGTTCTTGTTCGGGCAGACGAAAGAAAATATGGCAACAAGGCCCCACTGGGACTCGAACCCAGGATCTCCTGTTTACGAGACAGGCGCTTTAGCCAACTAAGCCACGGAGCCACCTGGAGAGCCATTCCTTGTATCTTCTCAAATCGGAGTACATTAGGTGAAAAGCTGTGCTAACCGGAATTATCGTTCGTGTGCTATTTGGATAAACACTGTGGTCAAAACAAAAGCGCTCCCTTCAGGACAACAGAACACTTGCACACACTCGATTCGGAAAATGCACGGACAGAGCTCCCGAAAGCGAGGAAGCCAGGGACCTGAAGCGAGTCCTCGAGATTATCGCTCCGAGTGAGGCTGGACCAGTTTCCAGTTGTGGCAATTCAAAACAGCCATGTGCTTGGATGTTCATCAAGCGCTATTCTCAAAACATACCAGTCAGGAGTTTTAGCAAAAGCAATGGTATTCCTGGCGGGATAGAAAACAGCATTCTTGATAAATAAAATAAAATAAATAAATAAAATAAAACCCAAGGCTTTATCTTCAGACTTGACTTCAAACACACTGCAGAAAGCTGCAGAGAGGGATACCGTTCTCCCCGCACTCGCTCCAAGCTTCTCAGACGCAAACCTCAGAGTTCATTGCTGCCCTCCCGCTCTTAGGAAGGCCTTAAGACTGATAACAAGCCTTACAGCCTTGGGGAGGCGTCAGAAGTCCCCAAACTGCTCTTTCCCCCTCCACTTTCCTCATCTTGGTGGTTGCTCTGAGATGCTCTCTCACGGACCCTTTCTTGGAGAAGCTAAATCTCGGAGAAGTTAAACTCAATTCTGGGGTGTTTTACAGAGGAGTTGGTTCCAAAACCCCGCCTGTACCAAAATCCGAGGAGGCTCAAGCCGTTATATAAAATGTGCATTATTATTATTATTATTATATTTATGTGCAACGTAACTTCGGATCATCTCTAACTCTTGCATGCAGGTAGGTCTATGACTACTTTTTCATTCGTTTTTAGGGGTGGTGTGGGATCTAATTTTAGTCTTTTGTATGTGAATAATTTAGCAGCTCCAACTCCATCTGAGATAGTTCATTTTAATTGTCAGCTTGTCTGGATTAAGGACCTCTGTGCTTTTAGAGAGGGGCATTTTCAGAGAAGGTTAAATAAGGAAAGAAGGCTCGCCTCAAATGAGGGTAGCACCATGCCCTAGGCTGAGATTAAAGATTACGTGAAAAGGGGAAAAGGAGAAAAGCACCCCTTTTCTCCTCATCAGCTCAAATGTGAGCAGTCAGTTTCACATTCCCTTCGCTATGGACCCCGTCACCCCACTTACTATGCCAGAATGGACTACACTCCTTGAACCATGAACCAAAATATATCTTTCTCATCTTGATTTGAGCCAGGTATTTTGTCAGTGATAAAGAAAGTGCTTTTCTCAAGATAGCTGACAGACCAATTTAAGGAAGGAAAGGTTCACTGTGACTCACAGTTGGAGGGACTCACAGTCCATCAGGATGGGAAATCACAAGGGCAGAAGCTGAGGCCACACTGCACCTGCTCAGACTCAGCTTGCTTCCCCTTTTAACTAGGTCCAGAGGATAAGAGTCCTTAATCACCGTGGTGGGGGAGTTCGCAGCAGGCAGGCGTGGTGACTGGAGAGAAGCTGAAGGCTTATGTTTTGAACTGGAAATGATGTGTGCTTCTGTAGTCCTAGCCATCCTAGAACTCAATCTGTAGACAGGGCTGGCCCTGAAGGCATGTGCTACCACTACTGGCTGTTAAACCTCTCAAAAAGCCTCTCAAAAAGCACCACCCATTGAGGATCAAGTATTCAAATTCCTGAGGGTATGGGGAACATCTCATTCAGACTACCACACTAGACAGAATTATATGTAAAAAAAAAAAAAAATCAAGTGAAGATGATAGTATCTCCACAGAGGTAACACTGGAGCAAGTCAGAGCAGGACAGACACTGGGACATTTTGTTTCTTGCTGAGGGGGTCTTCCTGGAATAAGCGCTCTGACACCAAAGAGGGTGGAAGAGGGGAGATGTCACCGGTGGACCGAAAACAGGGCAGCTCCTGAAGAGCTTCGAAGCCAGTCCAGTTTGCTTGTGGTTTTCCACAAGGCGGGGTGGGTGAGCAAGAGTTTACAGGAGCCTATGCTGCAGTCAACAGGTTGTTAAGGGCTTGGCCAATAGACAGCACAAGCAGTGTTTAAACTGAATCGCTAACTAAACAATAAATCAATACCTAAAAAATTGCGCTTTTTTTTCTACCTAATTCTACTCCAGACAAACAAGTGTACAGGGGTAATGGAGAGATCCGAAGCAGCTGAGGAGCAAAGTGGCATCATGTGCATTTCTAATGCAGACTCCCTGGGCGCCTCTCTTAGCTACTTTTCTATTGCTTTGATAAGACACCCATGACCAAGGCAACTTATAGAAGAAAGAGTTTATTTGGAACTCACAGACTCAAAGGGTTAGAGTCCATGACCATCCTGGTTTCACCTGGGTGCATGTCTCTGAAGAACGAAGGCTGTCCAGGGCAGCGGAGGCTTTCTTCTCCACTCCTGCTGCCTCTGACACTTCTCATCAACAGAACTTTTTATGGGAGGAGGAGGAGGAAAAGAAGAGGAGGAGGAAAAGAGAAGAAAAAAGGTGGAAGGGAGGAGGAGAAATGTATATTCCTTTGATCACCTCCCATAGATGGACCCCTTTAGAACCTTGCCAGAGCAGATTTTAAACATATCCAATGACCAATAATCTATAACCAAGATATATAGAACATGTTAAACTTATACATTCAAAACAGACAGACAACTTTGCTATTTGCTGAATCCAATTTTTATGACCACAGAGGCTTTGTAGCAGAATTAACCATAAGCATTAGCTTTCTTACCAGAGAAAATGAGAAGCTGCCTTTTTTTTTTCCTCGAGTGATTTTAACTGTAGCTTGACACTTCTCAGCAAAATTTTACTTCCATATCAAATGATCTTCTCCTGCTAAACATTTTCTTGCTAATTGCTTCCAGTCCCCTGGCAAAGGGCCTCAGTAGACAAGAACTCTACAGAACTTGAGTAAAAGGTGCTGTAGGACTATATTGAGCTCATACAGTTTCCAATTCTTTCACTTGTTTAAAAGATAAAGGAGTGTGGACTCACCATATTACCCTGTCCATCAGGTTGCTCTATAATTGGAAGCCATCTTCTCACTTCTGCCTAGCTTATTGTAAAGGGGTTACAGTTGCTCTCACAGTGGACAAAGGAAGAGGCTCCCTTGTCTTTTGAGCTATAGCAACTGTAGCTGTCCCAAGAGGAGGGTCCAAGCCTGCAATCAATGAGGGAGTTGGAGTGGTGGATTGAGCCTCATTTTCCCTAAGTAGTTAATTCTCCAGTTTTTCTATTTCTTTCTTCCAAGCCCCATTCCAACCTTTTAATTTCTTTTTGCCAAGGCTAAAGTTTTCTCTCTCTTTTTTTTTTTTTTAACATTCATAGTCTGAATTGGAGGGTATCTCTCAGAATGATACTTAGTTGCTTCTTCCTCCAACTCTGCAACCTCATCAGGATCTAAGACATCCTCAAAGTCTTCTTCTAACAAGAACTTATTATTAGGAGGGACATATAACTCTTTGGCAGGAGCTAATGGTTTAATTTCATTTTGTCCTGAAGCCCCCCAACTTTCTTTCCTCTTTCTCTCTAACCCTGAAAGTTTCACTTTTTCAGTCCTATGACATATATACAGACTATTTCAATTGAATTCCATACAAAAAAACAAAAACAAAAACATGAAGCTACTGCCTTGTCCCATGTTTGCTCTTGAATTTTACTCACTGTGTCCTTTTTAGTTTATGGTCCGAGCTCACCACCACCCCCATGTCCTTCACTGCTTCCCTGTAAATCAGGTCCCTGTTCAGGTGCCAAACTGCCAGAGTCCACCTGCATAGTCAAACGTTCCTGAGTGGGGAGTGAGGATTGAAAGAAAATTTTAAAAATAACACACTATACACAAGATCAATTCCAGAGGCTGCCGGTAGAAAATGTTGTGCCTGGTTCATTCCACAATTCCTTTTTCATAGTCAGAGCAAAGCACCTCAATACAATGAAGGAGAGTTCAAAGTTGTTTAACTCAACCACCTGTCTGTGTGATCCTCACACAAACAAAAGGGAAGTAACTTGGTAAAACATCCTGCCTATTCCTGTCTCTAGGTGAAGGCCAGGGTAAAAACATGTTTTTCGCTGAGAACTCAATAACAAAGCAGCCTGACAAGCTGCTCTCCACAGTACCCTCACTAAGGTGAAATTGGAATCATGACTTATGCCACAGAAGAGAGGTCATCATGAAGCAAGAGTGAGGTAGCCATTCCATTAGACCTGAGATGGTCACCTGTGTGCAAGTCATGCTGGCTTCCTATTCTTGTTGTTTTCAGCAGATACCTCCTGTTTTGCTCAGTTAAACCTCCTGTTTTTCTCAGTTACACCTGTTTTGCTTGGTTAATTTTCCTGTTTTGCTTGGATATGTTTACTTGGAAACCTATATAAGTGG